>CM069904.1:155905348-156088067 GCA_036172215.1 Camellia granthamiana
GTAAATGCATGCAACACAAAAATGCTAACCAAGTCCCTATCATGACAATATCAAAGGGCCTTAGTGACATGGGAATTGAGGTGTGTTTTGTCACTTGGGGTACAAACACCCCTCAATTCCCATACTTGATTTGACACCCCAAACCAAGTGATGAAATGCCACTATGCAAACATGCAAACATGCAAACTAGGATGTTAGCAATTTAAGTACCACACAACTAACACATTGGTCATGCAAAATGCTAGAATGTAAAAAGAGGCTAGTGTGATACAAAAATGAGCTAAGTATGCAATGGGATCAACCAAGTATGCAACTAGCATGTGATAAGCACATAATGATGGTCTTAACCACCATGGGGGAGGCCTCAAACCTCCCCAAAACAGTGGCAAAGAGTGCCCCAAAACATAGATAAGATGCTATGCAAGCATGCGAGTTGATGGGCCTAAAACTAAGGCAACAAAGAGGGCATCTAAATGCCATTAACATGGCCATTCATGGTACATGTTGGACAACTAAAAAAAAGGATATTTATCATGCGAAAATACACCCAAATCCCACATATGGCAGTCCCAAAACAGTCCCAAAAGCATGAATGCACACAATGCACATTTTAAAGCATAAAGGGCACACCTTTAAAGCATGAAGAGAGATAACAAATCTAGACATGTGAGCATGGATTAAGGTCTGAAATAGCATGCCAAATGATCCCAAATCATCTAAATAGGCTAACCAATGTATGCACATGGACTATATGCTTGAGGCCAACAAACCATCATGCAAAGTAACCATACTAATCATGCCAAATATGATCAAAACGGTGGCTCGGGCCCTAGAACATGGCAAATCAAGGCTAAATGCTCCACCATGCTAAGCCAAAACATGGAGATATATGGGGCTAAACATATGGCACAATTCTAGGCCAAACGAGGCATTACAAAGCAAGCGTAAGAAGCATGCTAAGGGCCATTAAACCCATATTAGACAGAGGTTAAACATGACTTGAAACACTCGAGAAAGCTCTGAAATGAGGCCAAATGAAAGCAAGCATTCATACTAGAGCTTCATACAAGCAAGGCCTACAAGCCAAAATGCAAGACAACCAAACCAAGCATGCCAAATGGGTCCAAGACAATGGCTCACAGCCCTTATACATGGCAAGATGATGCTATTATCTCCATGAAATCAAACTAAAACATGCAAGTATCAAGGCTTAGACATATGGCACACTTCTAGGCACAAGAGAGCATTCCAAAGCAAACATAAGAGGCGTGTTAAGGGCTACAAAACCGACCAAAAACAGAGGCAAAACACGACCTCAAACACCCAAAAAGTCTCTGAAATGAAGCTAAAACAAGCATGCATACATGTTACCTCATGAGCCAAAAATGAAGGCAAACAAAGGGCCAAGGGGGAGAGGGGTGTCTCTCCCCTATATGAGACTTAAAATCATCTTCCTCACCACTGAAAACCCACTGGTTTTCAGTGGTGGGAAGGCCAAGAACACCAAGTAAAGAGGGTCTTAAGCAAAGGCACCAAAAGTGGCCATATAAGGCCTAATAGGATGGACCTTTGCTCAAACCAAAAAAGGACCTTAATGAAGGTTCAAGAACAAGTAAAAACAAGACTTTTTTATCTTAAACACAAACTCAAAAACACAAAGTAAAGAGGGTAGAAAGAGGTTGCAAGAATGGGGAATATAAAGTGATGTTCTTACCCTTGAAGATCCTTTGAAGAACAAGTGATGCAGCCACTCTCTAGTGCTCAAAACCAGTCCAAAACCAACACAAATAACCTTCCAAGTCTCTCAATCTCGAGCTAAGGTGTAATGGTGTGTGTAATGGTGCAAAAGTAAGGTAAATCTACACTTTCAAGCCTAAAATTACACACACAAGAGGAGAGAGATGGAGATCTATGTATCTATAGATATATGACAGAGAAATATATGTATAAGCTGTGGTTTTTGCCCCCCAAAATGCTAACCCTTGAGCCAAGAGGAAGAGCCCTCCTCTTATAGGCAAGGAATGCTTAGCCACTAAGCAAGCCAAGGGCTCATCCCTCCATACACGTGTATGGAGGGGAGCAAAACACTTTACAGCTGTGAGAAAATATCTCAAAAAGCAAGTGTACAGTGCTCGGCCAGCAAAGAGTACCAAATGGCAAAATTTAGTGCCGGTCGGCACAAAATAGTGCCGGTCGGCACAATAAAGTGCCGATGGACAAACTAGCCAGTCGGTGGCCTCCAGCCCCAGCCGGTGGTGTGTAGGGATGCCTCAAAAGGCATTCACTGCCCTCCCAAGGCGAAACACAAGCGTTTGGTGCAAAACCAAACACAAACGGTCGAGTTCGGAGGTCCTGAGGCAAGGCGCGCGCAGCCGAGAACTCTGGGAACTCCAAACGAACACAAACAGGGATAATCACCGAGTGTTCCAACGGTGACGTCCAAGTCTTGAGGACGGTCAAAAATGGGGTGTCTACAGTTGCCCCTCTTTGACAGAACTCGGAAGTCATAAGAATGACGGGAGTGAATGTCAAAGCCCAGAGACGACCCATTTTTGACAAGGCCGAAGGCTTAGGCAAACATGCAAGACAAATTAGGTATGCGCCCGAAGGCAGGGGCAAAACGCAACTGAAAATGCAGGAAGCCGGGCATAACTTATGATCATGCAAAGAAAGCTGTAACAGAGCACGCATCCAACAGTTCTAAGCCAGAAAACTCCGAACTACCCTATAATGCAGAAAGGGTGTAAGAGAATTATGTAATTCTCGACACATCTTGCTCGGAGGATATAATACCTGTCCGGTTCGTCTGGTTGCGCCAGCTTCAAATGAACCGTACATACAATATCGTGCCTGAAAAGAAAACAAACTTAACAGGTATGGTATTGTTAGCAACATGCAAATTACACGATTGGAGGTGTGTGGCAGATGCAACGTGTATAGGCAGTTGTAATTGAACACATGTGAGTAAAGCAGAGCACGCATACAATGCAATGTGTATAGTAGGAACTTGAACACATATAAGTAAAGCAAAGCACGCATACAATGCAATGTGTATAGAAAAAGGAACTTGAACACATGTAAGTAAAGCAAAGCACGCATACAATGCAATGTGTATATAAAAAAGGAACTTGAACACATGTAAGTAAAGCAAAGCACGCATACGATGCAATGTGTATAGAAAAAGGAACTTGAACACATGTAAGTAAAGCAAAGCACGCATACAATGCAATGTGTATATAAAAAAGGAACTTGAACACATGTAAGTAAAGCAAAGCACGCATACAATGCAATGTGTATAGAAAAAGGAACTTGAACACATGTAAGTAAAGCAAAGCACGCATACAATGCAATGTGTATAGAAAAAGGAACTTGAACACATGTAAGTAAAGCAAAGCACGCATACAATGCAATGTGTATATAAAAAAGGAACTTGAACACATGTAAGTAAAGCAAAGCACGCATACAATGCAATGTGTATATAGAAACTTGAACACATATAAGTAAAGCAAAGCACGCATACAATGCAATGTGTATATAGAAACTTGAACACATGTGAGTAAAGCAAAGCACGCATACAATGCAATGTGTATAATAGGAATTTGAAATTGAACATGGTAAAGCATGATGTTGAAATGCAACGTATTGCAACACAGTATAATTGAAACAATTTCTTTTGAAATTTACCAGACATAAAAGGATACGAGAAGGGACATCCTTCGCGCGTTCCGAGCATCGCTCACAGAAGTCACGGCTTGAAATCAACTCGAAGATCCATTACCATTCCAGAAGTGCACTTTCCCGCACTATTCTTGGATGACGAAGGTGTCAGACCGCACAGCCAAACCAGGCACGGGCGCGGGAGGTATTCTGACTACAAAGGGGAGGTTCCTGGTATTCAATCCAGCACTCTGCTACCCTGCTATTTTCTTGCTTTACTTTCCTTTTTTTTTTAGGAGTTTAAGCACATTGCACCGCCTCAGGCGGGTTTTATATTCTTTTGAAATTGCGGGTTTTTACAAAAACACATGATGGAAATGAAACAGCTATTCACTTGAAAAGGTGTTGCACTTGTGTGTATCGCATCACAAGGCATCACAAGGCATCACAAGGCATCACATAACAATGCGAATGAAATTGAAACTGTTTTTTGAAAACAAAGCATCGCATCGTAATAATCAGGTAGTGAACCGACTTACAACTCGATAAGCAAAACGAAGACTCGACAGACTAGCCAAGTGCAAATACAACTTGATAGACAAAGCAAAGACTTAAAGAGAGTGACATACAACTCGATAAGCAAAACAACAACTCGATAAACAAATACGCGCGACTCGGCGGGAATCAAATCACCGGAGAGTGCTGGAAGTGGTGGAATTCCCCAATATTCAGCATAAACAGCTTAGAAAACACAGGGGAGAGCCATCGGCCCGACAGAAAGTCCACCGGCCTCGAGGAATTTCCATTGGCACAAAACTTGGTCGGTCGGCACAAAAGTATGGCCGGTCGGCATTATTTAATGCCGGTCGGCTGTAGACTGCCTGCATCAGCAGAATGTTGACATGTGTCCTCCACTCAACCCTATCCTCTTCAAAAGAGTCTCAACTTCGGGGTTTCCTTCATTTCCACACTGATTTGCTCCAAATGGAAGAGTTTCTTGCCCAAAATCTTGCAACTTGGATTAACAACTTGGATGGCTCGGAAAAGCTGAATTTCCGGGCTTTCGGCATGAACGCACTATCAACTTTGCGCCGTACCCTGCTGCATTTTCCATTCCTCCATGCCGCGGCAAGATTTTGGAATCCGGTGACACATGTCTTTAGCTTTAGCGGGCAAGAGGTGTGTCCTACGTTCAAAGATTTCCAAGCTTTGATGGAATCTGAGCGTAATGAAGAGATTCTGCCCCAACTTCGCTTTGGCCATGCCCAAGCCTTAGGGCGAATGTGTGGGCTCTCAATACCCGACGCTCGTTCTCTTATTTGTGATGGGACATTGGATGTTCCGAGCTTGGTTTGCCGTTTTTCTGAGACTGGCGACCGCGGTGACCGTTACTGGCAAGGCTTCCGGCGACACGCCCTTTGTTTGTGCATGTTGTCTCATTTTCTGTTTGTCTCAAGTTCCGGAGGATCTAGTATCCGGTTGATTGAGGTTGCCCAAGGCTTGAAGGAGGGCAAAAGTTGCATTGCCATGATTCTGGCTGAGACGTTGCTGGGCTTAGACGCCTTTTATCGTCGAGAGACGACCAGATTAGCGGGGGGTCCATTATTACTACAGGTAATGTTTCCCACCCAACCTCACATTTGTGTTTGCTCACATCACTCGGCCCTCAGGCTCGGTTTTTCTCACAAAAGCCCTTTTCTCACTTTTTCTCTCATCGCACGTCTCTCCATTCTTTATTCTCTCATTTTTCATCCCTCCCCAGGTGTGGTTAATGGATAAACTGAAGGTTGTGGACTCTTGCCCAGCATATTCAGCGCACGGCTATTTCTTCAGGCAACGCCTAGTTGACGCCCTTGACGAGGGTTGGTGGTTTGAATGGATGTGCAGTTTGTCCGCAGATCGCATTGCTTGGCGGTGCCCTTGGCTCAATCTCCCAATGATGAGTTACAGTATGACCCGTCAACCCGGGATCCAATTGATTGGCTTGACTCACTGTGTCTTCAACTTTCCATTCCGTATCCTGCGCCAGTTTGGTCATAATCAGACTTGCCCGCCGGAAGGGATAGAGTACCCGGCCACATTCCCGATTCGAGGCGCACAGCTGGCCCGATATGCCACAGCATGGAGGACGAGAGAACTCCTGGCCCCCGCTCCCACTTTCAGTTGCACTTTGTCTGATGAGTGCTTAGATTGGCTTAACGAAGAGGCACAGGAGGGGCCTACTTTGGCATCAGAGGCTTCGACCAGCTCTGGGAGGGGGCGCAGGGACGTTTGACTTGACCATGCCCCGGATTTATTGCTTTATTAGTACTTTCAAGTTTTCTTTATGAATGTAATAAAAAGCAACTTCAATTGTATGCAAGAGCAAGAGAACTCTATTTGAAATCAATGAAATTGAAGGTTGTGGTACTGAAAATTTTCCGTTTTGGTCCAGAAATGGTCTTAGTTGTAAAAAGATTTATTTGAACAAAGTCATCTTCATTAAAACTTTTCAAAACTATTTTCGATATGGATCAGAACTGGACACGCCTGAGATCTGTCACTGAGATGCACAACCCCGGATCCCAGCAACTGGAAAGTTGCCCCTAGTCTGAATGGTACCACAGCACCTCCTGGCAACGGAAAGTTGCCCCTAGTCTGAATAGCACTGCACCGGAGATTACGATGAATGCTGATGGACAAGGATGACTGAGATGATCAAAATGAACAAAGTTGATCGGGGAAAATGTTTATGGCTGAACTTCAGGATGAAGCTGCCTACGTATCCCAAAGATGGGAATCAAGCCTTACGTAGTTCAGGCTTGGGTTCACTCGAGTGTTTTCACTCTCCTTTTGTGCTCTAACTTCTGCCAAGGTCGCCCTTTGCGGGTTTTCAACCTTGCGAGCTCAGTTTTTATATTTTTCTAATTTTTCTGTGCTCTGAATTTTGCCTAGGTCGCCCTTTCGGGTTTTCGGCCTAACGAGCCTCTCAGGGATAATATTTCTTCAACTTGTCCATGTTGATCGGTTGGGAGAACTCTAGGCCATCTAGGTCCATCAGAACCACAGCTCCACCTGACCAGATAGACTTGATGATATAGGGACCAGTCCAATTGGGTCTGAACTTGCCCCTTGGGTCGTGGATGGGAGCTCGGTTGTCCTTGAGCACCAAGTCTCCTTCCTTCAAATTCCTGGACTTAACCTTCTTGTTGAAAGCCCGGGCGATTCTGCGTTGATAACCTTGGACGTGGTACAGTGCCTTCAGCCTTCTTTCATCAAAGAGCATGAGTTCCTCGAATCTGCTCTGTTGCCAATCTGCCTCAGTTATCTGACACTCAGCCAGTACTCGCAATGACGGAACCTCAATCTCAATCGGTAGAACGGCCTCCATCCCATATACCAAGGAATACGGAGTCGCCCCGGTAGAAGTTCTAATTGAAGTTCGGTAGCCCCACAGAGCGAACGGCAACTTATCTGGCCAATCCCGATAGGTTTCTACCATCTTCTGCAGTATGTGTTTGATGTTTTTGTTGGCGGCCTCAACTGCTCCGTTGGTCTGTGGCCGATACGTGGATGACTTATAAAAGGCTACATTATACTTCTCCAACAAATCAATCACCTCCTTCTTGAAGTGAGAACCATTGTCCGAAATGATCTCATTCGGGACTCCATAGCGGCAGATAATGTTGTTTCTGATAAACTTCGCGACATGCGAAGCCTTCAACACTGCATAGGACTGGGCCTCGACCCACTTTGTAAAGTAATCTATTGCTACCAAGATATACTCATGCCCATTTGACCCCTTTGGAGTAACAGCTCCAATCACGTCAATTCCCCAAACTGAAAATGGCCATGGCGACGTCATGTTGTATAACTTGGACGGCGGGATGTTCATGCGGTTTGCGTGAATCTGGCATTTGTGGCATCGCCGAACAAAGCCGATACAATCTTCCTCCATGGTAGACCAGTAGTAGCCTTGTCTGAGAATTTTCCGCGCCAGCATTACCCCATTCACATGTGCACCACATTCTCCTCCATGGATGGCCTCCATCAGGCGCTTCGATTCTTCAGCTTCCACACACAGCTTGTGCATTCCCAGATGACCTCTTTTGTACAATTTGCCCCCGCAGATGATGAACTGAACAGCCATTCTTCTGATTACCCTTTTATCCTTGGCATTTGCCCCTAGTGGATATGTCTCCTTCTCCAAGAAGTTCCATATGTCGTAATACCAGGGGTTATTGTCCTGCACTTCATCTATGGCAGAGATTGACTCATATGCTGGCGCAAACTTTTGATCAATGATTACTGGACGCATCCGGACTCCCGACGGGATGTCTATCATGGAAGATAGAGTTGCTAGTGAATCTGCGAACCTGTTGTTCTCTCTCACTAGGTGAGTGAATTTTAGCTTTTCAAACCGAGGAATTAACAAATCCAAGGTCTGGTGATATATTATCATCTTTTCCTCCTTGACTTTCCAGTCTCCTTTCGCCTGAGACACAACCAGGTTCGAATCTCCAATGACGTCCAAACGCCTTGCCCCTAGTTCTAGGGCGGCTTCTAACCCGGCAATACATGCCTCGTACTCTGCCTCATTGTTCGAGACTTTAAACCGAAGCTTGAATGCTAAAGGGATACGGGAGTCGTCAGGCGCTATCAGCAACACCCCTATCCCGTACCCATATTGATTTGACGCCCCGTCAAAGTACATCATCCAAGTTTCATCTTCGATGTGCAGAATATCTTCATCTGGGAATAGGTACTCAACCGCTTCATCCCCTTCAACCGGGTGATCGGCAAGGAACTCTGCCACTGCTCTCCCTTTTACGGACTTGCGCGCTACATACTTGAGATCAAATTCGGAGAGCAACAGCAACCAACGAGCTAGCCTACCCATAAGTGCTGGTTTCTCGAAAAGATATTTGATGGGATCAAGTCGTGAAACCAACATTACAGAGTGAGCTAACAGGTAGTACCGCAGCTTCCTAGTAGCCCATACCAAGGCCAAACAAGCCTTCTCCAGCGGAGTGTAGCGGGTCTCGTAATCCAGCATCTTCTTGCTCAGATAGTAGATGGCCCTTTCCACTTTATCTTCCGACTCTTGTGCGAGCATACAGCCCATTGTAGTCTCAGTTACTGACAGATACAATATCAACGGTTTCCCCGGCTTTGGTGGTGACAACACGGGCGGATTCTGTAGATACTCTTTAATCTGTTCAAACGCAGCTTGGCATCGGCCGTCCCAACGGAACTTCGTTCCTTTCTTCAGGAGACCAAAAAGTGGTTCACAAGTTAAGGTTAGTTTAGAGATAAACCGTCTTATGAATTGCACTTTACCCAGAAAGCCTCGCACCTCCTTTTCAGTCATTGGTGGGGGCATTTCTAGGATGGCCTTGATTTTGGAAGGGTCGACTTCGATGCCCCTTTGTGTAATCAGAAATCCAAGCATTTTTCCCGCTGTAACACCGAATGTACACTTCTGAGGATTCAGCCGCAGCCGAAATTCTCTGATCCTTTAGAAAAACTTTTGCAAGGCGGTGTAGTGGCCCTCTCTTTCTTTGGACTTGACAATCATGTCGTCCACATACACCTCGACCTCTTTATGGATCATATCATGTAATATCGTGGTTGCAGCCCGTTGATATGTAGCCCCAGCATTCTTCAACCCAAACGGCATTACTCTATAACAATATGTACCCCACGGGGTGGTAAAAGCAGTCTTCTCCCGGTCTTCGGGTGCCATTACTATCTGATTATAGCCTGAAAAGCCATCCATGAACGAAAGCAAAGCATGCCCCGCTGTGAAATCTACCAACTCGTCAATATGTGGCAAGGGAAAGTCATCCTTCGGACTGGCTCTGTTCAAATCCCTGAAATCCACACATACCCGGATTCTGCCATCCTTCTTCGGTACCGGAACAATGTTGGCCAGCCAGGTCGGGTATTCGGATACCAGCAGGAAGCCTGCGTCAATTTGCTTGGTGACCTCTTCCTTGATTTTAATGGCCCAGTCAGGGCAGATCCTTCTGAGTTTCTGTTTGACAGGTCGGGCCTCGGGGTCAAGAGGGATCCGGTGCTGTACAATCTCAGGATCGATTCCAGGCATGTCTTCGTAGGACCACGCGAAAACATCTTTGAAATCTTTTAATAAAGCGACTAAGCGCTCGCGTTCCTCTAAAGACAACGTGGACCCGATCTGGACCAGCCGCGGGTCCTTCTCAGTACCAATATTCACGGTAGTGATTTCATCCATCAAGGGTTTAACAAACCTCTCCTGCTCTTGTTCAATTAGTCGTTGCAAAATCGGAGGAATTTCGTCCTCGTCGTTTTCATCAAAATTTTGAAAGTCCTGATTTAAGCAATAAACCAAAGGCACAGAAAAGTACTCGGAAACCACAGTCACCTCATTCTCATTAGATACTTCCGAACCGTCCAATTCTTCTGTTACAACAGACTCAAAAGAGAAAGAAAAAGACGACCTGGACAGTACTGTGGCATCCGGGTTATCACCCCCAGGAATACCGGACTCAGACTCAGACGAGCTGGAACCTGATTCCGACTCACAAGACTCGGTGGAATCAGATTCCGGCTCACTACCTGACCCGGTGCTGCTTGACAAAAATCCCTCCTCGTACTGCCAGGTGAGGGAGGGTGCGATGGATGCATCCAAAATAGCTGACGGTAGGCCCGCAGCCGTTTCATCTCCGATCATGGACACCGAAGAGTCGTCCCCCAAGCACACCTGGTTGATCAAAGGATCTGAAAGTAGACAGGCCAGTGCTACCCCCATTTCAAATTCTGTGTCCGCAGACTCCAATTCCTTGCTATGTTCAGTCTCAACTGCCGGGTCTGTCCGCTCTTCAGCAACATCATCCCCAGATAACTGCAGGTCAAAGAAAATCTCAAATCTCGGCATACGTTTCTTCTCTGCATTGAGCCATGGCTCAGGAAAACCACAGAATGGAAAATCCTCCCCCTCCCGGACGAAGCGTCCGTTCAGGGTACCTCGGATGGGCCGATGCATCAATTCGAAGGGTTTTCCCATCTGTTTTGCTTTGGCTCTTCCAGCCATTTCTTTTCCTTTTCTTACCCAATCTTCCTTGGTGGGCAGATAACCCAAGCCGAAGGTGTGAGGGTTGTGCGGCACTTCGGCCAACGCTGCAATGCCCTTACGGCCGCTCTTCCCTAATCCCATCCCGGGGATGTATTGGAGTTTGTTCATGAGGTACACTGCTTGGGCACTAACATATATCCCTTCATTAGCGGCCATGACATTTTGTACGACCTGAGCCTCAGCCAAGGTAAAACCTGATATGAATACGTCTTCCATGCCATGCTCGATTTCCAGAACAGGCGTGGATACCTCAGGTGGTGGGTGGATTGATGAATTCCCGAAGACGATGGCTACTCCCTTCCCGTAGGGGTATTTCACCATTTGATGCAAAGTGGATGATACTGCCTTCACCTGATGCAGCCACGGCCGTCCCAAAAGCAAATTGAAAGTCGCGGGAACTTCTAGGACGTGGAAATCTATCTCGTGCCGTCCCGGCCCAATCTTGGTCTGGATTTTAATGGTTCCCATCACCTCTCGGCTTGTATTGTCATATGCCCTGATGACCTGGGCTGTCGGTACGAAATTGGCAGTTTTCAAACCAATGGCATATGCTGTCCTTGCCGGGCAGACGTTGATGGCAGACCCGATGTCGACAAGTACTACTGGTATCCATTTATCCCTGCACTCCACGGAGATGTAGAGAGGTTTGTTATGGTTTACACCCTCAGGCGGTAATTCTTTATCGGAAAAAGTCAATGTCGGGGAGCCTCCTCCCGGAAAAACCAATCCGACTAGCTGTTCCGGCGTAGTCTCTATCGAAAGCTTAGCCCTATCCATAGCTGAAAGGACCGCTTGCCTGTGCACTCGAGAAGCCATAAGCAGTCCCCAAATAGAGATGTCTGCTTGTATCTTTTTCAGCTGTTTGAGTACGGCTTCCTCTTCGAGCTGCTTCTCCTTTTACTTCTCGACCTCCCTATCCTTCCCTGAGGCCTCGGGTTGATCCAAGTGCGGAGGTTTGAAATATCGCCCACTCCTTGTCATGTGGTCGACCTCTCCAAGGTACCAAGTGTTGTCGGGTTGGTTGTTCCCCCAATCCTCGTCCGTGTGGGCAAGACATAAGTCTTCATCTTCCCACCACATTCCCTCGACGGCCGACAGACATCTGTCCGGCTCTGGTATGACTGTTCTTGCGCTCGCAACACCTTCCATCCACATGCCCGCAGCATTCTCGGTTCCTGTGCTCACAGCAGTTTCCGCTCCCACATGGGCCTTCGCCCTCCTGATTCTCTCGGAATCCTCAAAACTTGCTTGTTCTGACATGGTTGACTGTTCATTCATTTCCGTACTCAAAATGTTCCAATCTTGGGCGAAATTCTTAACACCGACGCCCCCTGGCAATATGCTCTGCTCTTCGACCCTTCCGGCCGTCGCTGATATTCTCATTCCTGCTGAGCTCTGTTCTGCCTGAAATTCTCCTACCACATCGGGCTGCTCGTCCAACCACCCGGTAGCTTCTGCTGAATCCTCGTAACTGAACCATGCAACTGCCGCGTCCTCTGGGTATTGGTCGCTGTAAAATTGGAGATTGGCCAGGTCCTCCTCCACAGCTGTTACATCATTTGTTCCCTGTCCCGGACTGTCCCTTTGGATCATACACAAGTCTCCCCCTGTTGGCAATTCTATCTTGGGCCTATCTTGGCCTATCAACGAGATGTAGTCACTCAGACTGTATGTCTTCCCACTGTAACTCCCATATTCCGCAGACTCTGATTCAACAACCCTTTTCTCCTTCGGGGTCTCTTCTCTCCTGTTCTCGGTGGTCACCACTGCTGGCTTAGGTTGGGTTGCGGAGACGTCCATCATGCACAAGTCAGTGCACTCGGGGAGGAACACCTCTGGTTTAGGCCAGTGGGTGGGTGTGATATAGACACTAGGGCCATAAGACACGGCCCCAGTATGGATGAAATTAAGTCTTTTAGGTGGTGGAGCTTGGTTATGTGCAGGGAGGGGATTTGTAGTAACATTGGGCTTCTCGGGAGGCAAAATCACCCCGTTATCGATAAGGTCTTGAATTTCATGGCGTAACCGATAGCACTGGTCGGTGTCGTGACCGTGCTGTTGATGAAATGCACAATATTCGGTCGGGTTATGGGTAGGAGGGAGTTTTTCTGGTAGGGGTCGCGGCTCCAGGGGCCTCAGGTGCCCTTTCCTGATCAACACCCCCAGAGCTTTGGATAGGGGCATATAGAGTGGAGCGAAAGTTCTGGAGTTTTTGGGTGGGTATTTGGTTGTTTGTGGGTTGCTTCCGGACGCACCGGAGAATGGCGAAGCTGTCGTATTTCTTTGTGGGGGGTTAGTGGTAACCATGCCCACTTCGGAGGTTCTCGTAGCAGATGTACCACTCGGGCCTGCATTAGTGTTGCGGTTGAAGGTCCTTCGGGGTTGCTCCCGATCATTATCAATCCAGCCTTGTTTCAAGGCATCTTCAATCTGCACCCCCATTTCATGTAGGTCAGAAAAGGTGGGAAATGGGACTACTATCATCTTTTGCATCAATTTCGGCTGTAGATTGCGCACAATCATCCGAATCTGGTCTTTGTCCGTAGGCCTCAAGGTCATCATCGAAGCCTTGGCCCTCCATCTGGTTACGAACTCTGAAAAACTCTCCTTAGGCTCTTGCCTAGTTGTCTCGAGATCACGGGTAGTGATCTCAATCTGTGTGTTGTATGAATACTGCGCGATGAAGGCCTCAGCCATTTCGTCCCAATTTCTCTTAACGTCATCATCTAGCTTAGCATACCATGCGGACACCACACCTGACAGGGTCCGACCAAATAGAGACAACTTCTGGAGCCTACTGAGGCCCATTGGCCTTAGAACGTCCGAAAACAGCCTTAAGTGTACCATGGGGTCCCCAGACCCATCAAATCGATCAATATGAGGCATTTTGAATCTGTCGGGCAGCGTCACAGCTGCGTCAGTGTAACCATCTTCAACATCGGGGATAGTTTTGCCCTTGGGATCTCTTGAACAACTTTTCAAGCTTGCTCAACTTGAGTGCGGTGGGATCAGTCTCGAACTCAAAGGGAGAGTCCAGTAGATTGGTGGGTGTTTTTGATAGCTGAGGTTGAATTTGGGGTAGGGTCGGAGGTGGGGGTGGTCCTGTGGGCAGCTCTGTATCAGTCTGAACATTGGCTGTCTCCCCGACGTTGGGAACTCCTGGTGGGGAAGGAGCTTGATACGAAGCAGATGCTCCGGTTTGCTGTTCCAGTCTGGCAATGGTCTCTGCCTGTTCTCTCACAACTGTGGCCTGTTGCCTGGCGAAATCTGCCTGACGGACGGCATCCTGCTGCATTGCTTTCATGCTCTCTTGAAGGTGGCGCACCATCTCCTCCAAACTAGCCATACTATCCTGTTCTGGTTGAATTACTGGTATATATCCTCTCTCTGTTGGTGACACAGAATTCTGATCCCTACTGAACGCAGGTGGGGTAGATAAAGCCCTCTGAACTGTCTGCTGTACTGATGCTTTTTGTTTGACTGACCTCCGTTTAGTAACCGGGGGTAGTGAGTAGTACACTGGTTGTCCGTCTATCAGATCCTCAGATCGAAGGAGTCGACGGCCTCTGACCCAGGGTGCTTGGGGGATGTCTATCGGGTCGGTAGCAATCGTGCTCAACTACCTAATAAAAAGATAAATAAAGCCTATAAATATGCAGAAAATCGGACAGCATAACGGCATAAAATAAATAAACACACAACACACGGTTGGGATTTATAATAAACGGTCGAATGCTGGATACACTGTTTCTCAACCACTGATCACTGATCATGAACCATTGCCCCTAGGCCTGAATCTGACATCCACAGACAACTGATTCTCAAAACACTGATACTGATGCCCTCAGGCCTGATACTTAAACTTGCAAACTGATCTGTACGTTCCCTGCAGAGTTACACTCTAAAGCACATAGCAGATAAATGAGAACCAAAACACCCCTATATTGGGGTAGGGTTTCCCTGTCCTATTTTGTCAGGAACTAGGGTTTCACTATGCACGCAGCGGTTTCAAACAACTTAGCATCGGGTAAGCAACCTGTCCTAGTTTGGAATGGTCACTATGGATTCCGAATATGCACTAGGTCGAATGGTCAAAAAGAGGGTGCCCCGGTAAAAACCGGGGTTTGTGTTCCCATACTGGCAGAGCCCGCAACCGGTCAGCCTTATGGACATGCCTTGACAAGACAAGCCTCCAGCAAACCGCTCAGGAATAGCAGATGGCCAACACGGTGTCCTAGGCGCACCAATGCACATGCAATGCAAAGAAACACATAAGTGTAGTCAAAATAGGATATCACGAGGTCGAGTCAAGCTCTCTAAACTCCCCAGCAGAGTCGCCAGAAACTGTAGACGCGCCCGTGGGCTTCACTCTACAGTTCGGACTCGATTTGTGTCGCGGTTCTAAATCTGAACCAAAGAGTCCAAATCCGGCAAATCGTTTGAGAAAACAGATTTTTTTTGAAAAGTAGTGCCAAACATGGACTGCTTTGCCAGATTACAGAGTCGCCACCTAAATATTTTAAAATGGGAAATTTAGGAAACCCTGACTCGGTGCCGAAGGCCACATGTCCGTCATCACCAAAGTGGTCTTGGCTCGGGAGCTTGGGTACGATCGGGGAAGGTCAGCTATGAGCACCCCCTTTCGCCCGGTCCGAAGACCGGCCTCTACTAACCATGATATCCGATTTTGAAGACATTACATGTTCTTATCCCCGTTATTAGCCTAGAATTACTATGTTATGCGCGCAGCAAACAAGTATAGACTAGATTGCCTAATTTGGAAATAAACATTGCATATCCGTTCGTTTTAAAAACAACTTGAATTTGCTACCCGCAAGTAGGCCAAAACACAGATTTCAATGAGTTGTCCCAACTCAGACATTCCAACCTCCACCCACAGGCATTCAAACAGTTTATCTCACATAAGCATTTAGCCGCATGGTAAGCATACTGTCATGGCAACATTCACACGCATGCGATATGCTAAAGCGAAAAACACTTACATCGTACTCCGTGCCAAAACAGTAAACTAGTTAGCAAACATGCATGACCTAGTTCATGTTAAGTGGCTAATGCATCACACACAGAGATGTAATCTAGAGTAGGCTCGGCTAACCCTAAACATGGCACATGAGATGCAACAACTATCACGTATTCAATTTGGAATTGAAAGTACGATGCAGTTTGCATGATGTGCCGAGCCCGAATGCATGTAAACAAATGCATGAATGCACACATGCATTGCATAAGGTATGCTAATTTAAAATGCCCTAATCTACCATCATAAGCAGGTAAATAAAAGGGAGAAAGAAATGGGGGTTGGAAGACGTGCACCCACTCACACACACTTATTACATTTTTGCCCTCGCTCGGAGGGACCGAATAATAATACAGACCGAATAGATAAACGAATAAATAAATTATTACACAATTCTAATTATTAAAATCAAGGCAAATAAATAAATAAATGCAATGGGGCCTCAGCCCTGCCTTGGGATGTGCGAATGGTGCGTGCTCAATCCGTCTTGCCCGGAAAAACCCGTGTCATGGCACTGCTGCTTCTGTTTTTACTGCCCTGCCTCTCTAAAAATTCCCAAAGTTCTGGGATACCTTCCAAATGGTCTGAAGTACCCCACCGGCTGGGAGGAGTGGTCATCGGCTATTTGAGTTGTCCACCGGCTTCATATGGAGTTTATCGGCACAAAAACAGTGCCGATCGGCACAATAAACTGCCGGCCGGCAGAAAGTCCCTGCAGCAGACAGATTGACAGCAGCAGCAAGACAACAATGCATGGCATGGGTTTTGGAGGGCATGTAAGCATGGTCATTGCCTCCTATCATGCTTGGGGACTCAAGGAGGTAAGACTCTTGGTTCTTGGGCTACCAATGGTGCATTTTGATGCATGATAGCCCAAAGAACTAAGGTTGCATTTTGATGTAAATGCATGCAACACAAAAATGCTAACCAAGTCCCTATCATGACAATATCAAAGGGCCTTAGTGACATGGGAATTGAGGTGTGTTTTGTCACTTGGGGTACAAACACCCCTCAATTCCCATACTTGATTTGACACCCCAAACCAAGTGATGAAATGCCACTATGCAAACATGCAAACATGCAAACTAGGATGTTAGCAATTTAAGTACCACACAACTAACACATTGGTCATGCAAAATGCTAGAATGTAAAAAGAGGCTAGTGTGATACAAAAATGAGCTAAGTATGCAATGGGATCAACCAAGTATGCAACTAGCATGTGATAAGCACATAATGATGGTCTTAACCACCATGGGGGAGGCCTCAAACCTCCCCAAAACAGTGGCAAAGAGTGCCCCAAAACATAGATAAGATGCTATGCAAGCATGCGAGTTGATGGGCCTAAAACTAAGGCAACAAAGAGGGCATCTAAATGCCATTAACATGGCCATTCATGGTACATGTTGGACAACTAAAAAAAGGGATATTTATCATGCGAAAATACACCCAAATCCCACATATGGCAGTCCCAAAACAGTCCCAAAAGCATGAATGCACACAATGCACATTTTAAAGCATAAAGGGCACACCTTTAAAGCATGAAGAGAGATAACAAATCTAGACATGTGAGCATGGATTAAGGTCTGAAATAGCATGCCAAATGATCCCAAATCATCTAAATAGGCTAACCAATGTATGCACATGGACTATATGCTTGAGGCCAACAAACCATCATGCAAAGTAACCATACTAATCATGCCAAATATGATCAAAACAGTGGCTCACGGCCCTAGAACATGGCAAAGCAAGGCTAAATGCTCCACCATGCTAAGCCAAAACATGGAGATATATGGGGCTAAACATATGGCACAATTCTAGGCCAAACGAGGCATTACAAAGCGAGCGTAAGAAGCATGCTAAGGGCCATTAAACCCATATTAGACAGAGGTTAAACATGACTTGAAACACTCGAGAAAGCTCTGAAATGAGGCCAAATGAAAGCAAGCATTCATACTAGAGCTTCATACAAGCAAGGCCTACAAGCCAAAATGCAAGACAACCAAACCAAGCATGCCAAATGGGTCCAAGACAATGGCTCACAGCCCTTATACATGGCAAGATGATGCTATTATCTCCATGAAATCAAACTAAAACATGCAAGTATCAAGGCTTAGACATATGGCACACTTCTAGGCACAAGAGAGCATTCCAAAGCAAACATAAGAGGCATGTTAAGGGCTACAAAACTGACCAAAAATAGAGGCAAAACACGACCTCAAACACCCAAAAAGTCTCTGAAATGAAGCTAAAACAAGCATGCATACATGTTACCTCATGAGCCAAAAATGAAGGCAAACAAAGGGCCAAGGGGGAGAGGGGTGTCTCTCCCCTATATGAGACTTAAAATCATCTTCCTCACCACTGAAAACCCACTGGTTTTCAGTGGTGGGAAGGCCAAGAACACCAAGTAAAGAGGGTCTTAAGCAAAGGCACCAAAAGTGGCCATATAAGGCCTAATAGGATGGACCTTTGCTCAAACCAAAAAAGGACCTTAATGAAGGTTCAAGAACAAGTAAAAACAAGACTTTTTTATCTTAAACACAAACTCAAAAACACAAAGTAAAGAGGGTAGAAAGAGGTTGCAAGAATGGGGAATATAAAGTGATGTTCTTACCCTTGAAGATCCTTTGAAGAACAAGTGATGCAGCCACTCTCTAGTGCTCAAAACCAGTCCAAAACCAACACAAATAACCTTCCAAGTCTCTCAATCTCGAGCTAAGGTGTAATGGTGTGTGTAATGGTGCAAAAGTAAGGTAAATCTACACTTTCAAGCCTAAAATTACACACACAAGAGGAGAGAGATGGAGATCTATGTATCTATAGATATATGACAGAGAAATATATGTATAAGCTGTGGTTTTTGCCCCCCAAAATGCTAACCCTTGAGCCAAGAGGAAGAGCCCTCCTCTTATAGGCAAGGAATGCTTAGCCACTAAGCAAGCCAAGGGCTCATCCCTCCATACACGTGTATGGAGGGGAGCAAAACACTTTACAGCTGTGAGAAAATATCTCAAAAAGCAAGTGTACAGTGCTCGGCCGGCAAAGAGTACCAAATGGCAAAATTTAGTGCCGGTCGGCACAAAATAGTGCCGGTCGGCACAATAAAGTGCCGATGGACAAACTAGCCAGTCGGTGGCCTCCAGCCCCAGCCGGTGGTGTGTAGGGATGCCTCAAAAGGCATTCCCTGCCCTCCCAAGGCGAAACACAAGCGTTTGGTGCAAAACCAAACACAAACGGTCGAGTTCGGAGGTCCTGAGGCAAGGCGCGCGCAGCCGAGAACTCTGGGAACTCCAAACGAACACAAACAGGGATAATCACCGAGTGTTCCAACGGTGACGTCCAAGTCTTGAGGACGGTCAAAAATGGGGTGTCTACACCCATCCTCTGAATGGCCAAGGTTTCACTACTGCATGCAGGTCAGTTATGGGCACATGCCTTATTGTGCCATGCTTTTGGCATGCCTGGCAACCCTTTGCATATTCTATGCAGTCTTTAAGGATAGTTGGCCAATAGTAGGAATGTCTTCGAAGCAACCATCTCACCTTTACACCAGGTTGATGAGCATCACAGATGCCTTCATGAACCTCAGCCATGGCTGTTAATGCTTCTTTTGGGCCTAAACATTCTAGCAATAAGCCATCTCCTCCCCTCTTGTAGAGAGCATTACCATACATCATGTATTGCATAGACTGCAATTTAACTTTTCTGCTGGCCTTCGAAGATGGACCAGCCAAGTACTGCATTATTGGATGCCTCCAATCCTGTTCTTGTAAGTCATTATGATTGACTTCCAAAACTACATTCCTTTTATTCAAAGGTTGTATTAATCTTTGATATGTTGTTTGGCTTATGTCCCTTTGGGTATTATCCTTTCTCTTGAAGTTCGAAGCTTTCTGAGCCACATCATTAGCTCTATTGTTCAAGAATCTTGGAACATGGGTTACATTTGCTACTTGAAACTGAGAAAGCAGATGTAATGCAACAACATAATACGGCAAAATACTTATGCTTTGACACTTGAAAATCCCTTTCACTTGGTTAACCACCAATTGAGAGTCCCCAAATATGTCGACTGCATGTACTTGCAATCCAATAAGGATCTCTAGCCCCACTATTAAGGCTTCGTACTCAGCCTGGTTATTGGAACAAGTAGCTTCATCTACTCTGAAACCATGCGTGGTCTCTACTCCTTGTGGAGATTTGATCACAATACCAATTCCAATTAAGCCATTGGCTTTCGATCCATCGAACCACACCTGCCATGGCTCAACACTGGCCATGCCAAGTTCCATCACTTCTTGGCTCTCTGTTTGAGATGGATGGTCTGCCAGAAAATTGGCTAAGACTTGCCCTTTTACTGCCCTTTGAGGGACATATTCTAAATGAAATTCTGATAAGGCTAGTATCCACTTGCCAATTCTTCCCCTCAACATAGGTCTAGATAACATGTACTTAACCAAATCTGTGGTTGCAATCACCAAGACAGTTGTAGGTAAAAGATAATATCTTAATTTCATTGCAGCAAAATACAAAGCAAGGCACAGCTTTTTAACAGCTGAGTATTTACATTCACAAGAATTTAAAAACCTACTAAGGTAATAAACAGCTTGTTCCTTGCCTTCCTCATTGTCTTGGGCCAAGAAAGCTCCCAATGAATCTTCTGTTGCAGCTATGTACAACTTCAAGGGCTTGTTCCCCTTTGGTGGCATCAGCACTGGAGGGTTGGCCAAGTAGGCTTTGATACCTTCGAAAGCAGTTTGATGCTCTGCTGTCCACACAAATTCCTCTTCATCCTTCAACCTTAACAAGGAAGAAAATGCTTTAGTTTTCCCTGCAGTGTTAGAAATAAACCTTCTAAGAAAGTTAACCTACCCAAGGAACCTTTGTAATTCTTTCTTACTTGATGGAGGCCTAGCTTCGATGATGGCTTTGGCTTTGTTCTGATCAATCTGTATTCCTTTCTTGTGCACTACATAACCCAAGAAGTTTCCAGATGATACACCAAAAGCACATTTGAGAGGATTGAGTTTTAGCTTGAACTTCCTCATTCTTTCAAAAGCTGTTTCTAACTGAAACAGATGTTCCTTCATGGACTGGGATTTCACTACAATGTCATCAATATAACACTCTAGATACCCTCCAATGAGATCATGAAAGATAGTGTTCATAGCCCTCTGATATGTAGCCCCAGCATTCTTCAGGCCAAATGGCATTTTAATCCATTTGAAGGTGCCAATATTTCTAGGACATCTGAATGCTGTCTTGTGGATATCCTCCTCTACAATGCAGATTTGGTTATAACCAGAATGCCCATCCATCATTGACAAAACTTGGTGTCCTACTGAACTGTCTACCAGTAGGTCCACTATAGGCATAGGGTACTCATCTTTGGGAGTTGCTAGATTTAAATTTCTGAAATCAATGCATACCCTCATTTTACCATTCTTCTTGACTACAAGCACAATATTAGATAACCACTCAACATACCTGGCCGTTCTAATAAAGCCTGCTTTGAGTAGTCTAAAAATCTCTTCTTTGACCTTCTGAATTACTTCTGGACTCATCCTTCTCGGTTTCTGCTTGTATGGCTTGAAATTAGGCTTCATAGGGAGCATATGTTCCACTAATGACCTATCCAATCCTGGTAGTTCATTATAAGACCATGCAAAGCAATCTTTGTATTTCTTTAGAACAACCAACAACTGGTCTCTGTCCAGAACATTCAAACAAGCACTTATATAGGTTGGCTGTTATATAGAACCTTCCCCTAAATTCACTTCTTCTAAGGGGTCTTGTGTCTGAGAACTTATTGAAGCTTCCTCTTTGATTCCTTCTACCTTCGAAGCACCCTTCTTGCTTTGTTCCGCTCCCAAGTTCTCTGGTTCAACATCCTTACCTTCCTCCTCATAGACAAAATCTGTCCATAAGGCATCCTCCTCCTGTATCTCCTGGACCTTTGTCTCAATATCCAATGCGCAGTATTTCCCAAGGGTCAAAATTCTGACCTGTTGCTGCTCTTGTTTACAGCCAATCATCATGGCTTCTCTTTCTTGCTCCTGTACTTTCTGGACTATTGCTTCTACGTCCAATGGTGAGAATTTAACCAGAGCCAAAGACTTGGCTTCTTGTTCTTCATCTCTTTGCCTACAACCAGGCATCATTGTCATCTTTAACGACAATCTCTTCATCAGCACTCTCTTGAACCAAGTGCTTCAGGTGTGTCACTTCCTCATCAGCTGTCACTTCGGCTGAACCATCAGCTTTCCTCAGTATACTAAGCGGTGTTACTCCTTCAATATACAACTTGGCCTCTGCAAAGTCTGCACAGGCTATGAAGGGTTGAGGATCTGCATCGATCTCCTCTATCTCTCCATTGCCCAAAGCCATCATGATTTTCTGATGCAAAAAGGAAGGCACACATTTGTTAGTGTGGATCCAGTCTCTCCCAAGTAAGGCATTGTATTTAGCATTACTGTCAATTACAAAGAATGCTGTCATACAGTCCCTGGTTCTAACACTCAAGTTAATGGGTAAAATCCCCTGAGCCATCTGTTTGTCTCCAGCAAAACCAGCGATGGTTGTGCTGGTTGGAATCAACTTGGGATTCTTTTTCCCTAGTTTCTTCAAAGAAGATCTCGGTAACAAGTTCACTGCTACCCCATTGTCTACCAGGACTCGGTTCAGCTGTATCCCATCAAAGAAAGCCTTGATGTACAAAGGCTTGACATGTTGGGTCATGGAATTTGAGGGATATTCAAAAGGATATGAGAGGTTGATGCTCACCTCTTTCTCGCTTTCATACTCAGTTTCCATTGGAATAGCCATTTCAGGAGTATCCTGTATCATACTCACTTATGACTCTTCGCTAGAGACAGGGATTGGATCCATGTCTTGGTCACCCTGACCCTCATTTTCAGCCTGGAATTCATGAGGTAGTATGTGTACCATATTGACTGATACAGGGGGAAATGAGCCAAACTGGATGGCTGGCTGTACCTTCTTCCCCTCTTGGCTACCTTGCTCAGTGTCTTCAGCAGCATCCTCCATGCTGCACTCTGGTACTTCATTGATAACTGATCCCTTCGAAGGATCCTTCTCAACTGGTTCTTCAGTCAGAAATGTGTGTTCAGCCATGAAGGCTTCGAACATTTCTTCTTCTGCCATTTCCTTCTTTTGGCTCATGTCAATTTCTTCTCCCGCTTCGCTATCACTTTCCATCAGAGCCTTCTCCAACCCTGCCAAACTAGACTTCTCTCTGGCCTTTAGTTCAGAATGAACCTTGGCCAACTATTCTCTGCTACAAACCACTTTGCTTTGTAGAGTTGGTTTTGGAGTATGGTCTGACTTCGAAGTTTTCTTTCCTTCTGTCTTGACCTGTGAAGAACTCTCTCCACTTTCTTTCAGATCTTGCTGGTACTGGGTATACCTGCTTTGAATTTTCCTTCTTTGTGATCTGGAAATGACTGGGACCATATCTGGTTCCTTTGTCTTTGGATGTTTAAGTAATACCCAATTGTTTGGGGCCACCAAAGGAGGCTTGACCATCCTGCCTTGGTTTCCAACATCCCTTTGAGTAGGTGCCTCCCTAGGTTTGTTCTGCATTACAAACCAATCTGGGACCCCTGGTACCCACGAGCTTACTGATCCAGATGTCGAACTGTTTCCTTCTACCTTCGAAGCCACCTTCGAAACTGGCTGTGAAGGTAAGTGCTTGGCTCTGACTTCATGTTTCGAGCCTGATTCAGACTTTCGATGGAAGGAGCCACTTTCTGTCTTTCGTGGGGTTGGTCTAAAAGGCCAATCTCTGGCTTTACTCCCATAACCTGAGCCCCTCTCCAATCTTCTTTCAGAATGGCTGCTCTCTACCCTGTAGTAGTTAGGTGGCCTAGACTCATACAAGGGCCTCTTGCCTTTAGCATGCATTCTGTCCACTACAGGTTCAGCCACTAATGGGCGTTGCCTGTCACCAGCCGGATACGGCCTTTTGTTGTGAGCATTGGTTGATTTAGGACGTCTCTGAACATCCCTATAGTATTGCTTCCCATCAATTGGAAGCCCCTTTAACCATTTGTAACTCAGTCTGCATCTGGGACACATCCTCTGCACTACAGCTGCTTCGAGGGAATCATCATCCAGTGCTTCTTCATCAGAGTGTTCCCTCTGACGTGAGAAACCTTGCCCAATAGTTGGTGGGTTTCCAGTCTCCTTCTTGGCAGTTGTCTGGTTGGCAATATGCATTTGCACATTGACCTCTTCCAATTCCTGCAGAGATAGATTCTGAAAGTTTGGTACAACCACATTAGCCGCGCTTTCTCCAACTTCTGGAAATGGGTTACTGTCAATTCCCATGGCCTTTTCTGTTTTGACTGGGAACTTCAAACTTCCTTTTCGAATTTGCTCTTGGATCCTGTCTCGAAAAACAATACAGTTTTTAGTTGAGTGAGACCAAGAATTATGCCATTTACAGTATACTTTTCCTTTAAGTTCCTCTGGAGATGGCAGTTTTACTCCTTTTGGTAACTTAAGGAAATTGGCTGCAAGCAAATGATCAAAAATGTCATCTGCTTTTGTTAAATCGAAAGAGTACTTTCTGTGAAAGTCTTTCTTTTTAAACTGCTGGTCGATGGTTGTATCCTTATGAATTAACGCTTCACAGATTACAGGTTCTTTGCCCACAATCTCTGCTGCATCAATCTCATAATTGGGATCTCTATAATATGTCTTATACGAAGCATTATTTCGATCTTGTTCCTCCTCTAGTAATGCTTCATATCGAGACACCTTATAGGTTAATTCGACCAAATCCCTGAATTCAGTTGAGTCAAATTTCTTTCGAAGCCTGAACTCTAAACCGTTTTGAGCCAATCTTACAAATTCTGGCTCTGGAAGGATGACCCTACATTTATTTCGAGCCCTTTTAAATCTGGCAATAAACTGAGTAGCCTTTTCTTCAGGCCTTTGACTCAATCTTGCCAAGTCTGCCATGGACACCTCTGGCTCCGATTGGAAGAATTGGGCATGAAATGCCTCTTCCATTTGTTGCCAATTTTGAATGGAGCCAGGTGTAAGGTTGATATACCATACAAAGGCTCCCCCAGTTAGAGAATTTGGAAATAATCTCAGTTTCATGTAATCATGATTAGTGAATTCACCACATTGAGCAGCGAATCTGGCAATGTGCTCTACTGTTGATTGATTTCCAGTTCCATAGAATAGGGTAAAATCTGGTATTCTGAATCCTCTTGGGTATTCATGTACCCTATCTACCCATTCTGGGTATGGTTTTCTGTATACAGGAGTCTGGACCCCCCGAGCCATCGGTCCACACATCTCCCTAACAATATCAACAATTTGGTCCCTAGGGACCATATTATGTGCCTGCTGAACCAGTACTGGAGGAACAAACACAGGGTTTGGTGGACAAACTTGCGCTTGTGGTCCTCTTGGTCCATAAGGTGGTACATTTGGGACTGGTTGCCCCTGTGGTGCAGGTTGCTGTTGGGGGTATGGGTAACCCCTTTGAGCCTGTCCTGCGAAGGGACCTGCGAAAGGTGCTGGAACAGGTGTTGTGTCCCTTCCATTTACAGGAAAACCCTCCAACCCCCCGGGTATAAATTCGAACAAAGGATTATTATATCCCCTAGTGCCAGGTATGGCTTCGAACATGGGATTTGTAACCATTCTCACGCCAATTTCTTGTACTTGACCAGATCCACCAACGTGTGTGGCTTCATTGTTGGGTACTGAGGCATTTTGGCCTACTACAGGCCTCGAAATGGGTTCATACCAAGACTGAGGCGATGGTCTTTCATAGTTCTAAGTACTAGTCTGACCATTAGATTGTCCATTAATTTGCATAGGCTGTTTTTCTCTAGCCAATCTTTGCTGAGAGACATTTAAAATTTCCTCTGTGTGTCTTGTATTTGTTGGTTGGTGGTTATTCATTCGATCCAAAAAGGATGTTGCCCACCTTTCCATTGTGTTCATTAATTGTTGTCCCATAGCATCTACTAAGCCATCCCATGGATTTGTTGGCTGAGTAGATGGAACGGTGGATGTTCCAATTCCTTGGTTTCGTCCAATATTATGAACATATGGTTCTTGTCCAGAAGTACTGGTCTGTTCGACCATAGGTTCTGATAACATGGGAGTCTCCACAGGATGTGTTACCACATTATCCTCTGGATTAGGTATTTCTACCTCTCCTTCTACGCCTTCTTCCAGACGTTCATTTTCTCCTTGTCGTCTTCTTCTAGCCATTTTAAATTAAGTCCCACTGGGCGTGCCAAAAATATATGTTGGCTTTTTGGCTTTTCGAAGGGTATTTTTGTAAATGCGAGCGTGCCAGCAAGGATCAATCAGTCCTTACAGAAATTATAATTGCCAACCAATTTATCAGACGATTGTGTTTTAGTTCTTTCAGCCTCAATGAAGAGGACTTTTACTGGTGGTTTGACTTAGGAGAAATTAAGAAAAATAACAATTAATATGAAGAACAATCGAAGTATTTCATTAAAAATGAACACTTACAATAGTCCAAACTCAGCCTCGAAGAGGTTTACAGCAACGGTCTACTTGAATCTACTTGAAACTACTCCTATGAATCGAAGTGCAGTGCGGGTATTTAAAGAATAGGTATTTAAAGTGCAGGTATTTAAAGTGCAGGAAATGTAAAAACTGGGAAAGAAAATATAAAGTAAATGACTGGTTTGTATGATCTGAGTCTGGGGCCTTTTTCTGGGGGCTTCCTTGCTATTTATACTCGTCAAGGATGACCTTCGAACTGCACTTCAAACCGTCGAACTGCTCCTCCATGATCGCTGATCATGCTGCCTTAGAAGTAGTTCCACTACGCCATCACTTGCAGTTAAGCTTCCCTCTTATATTTGAATTTGAATAGGAGTAACCGTTGAAGCCACGTCATCTTTCATCTCTTTACTGATCTGGTGCTACTCGGATCACGTGAGAACCAATTGTCATCGTCACGTGTACGATCAGGATCGAAGACGTGAATCATCTTCCCATAATACCCTTATTCTGCCACGCGTCTAATTGTTACTGGCTTTTACAAAATATATAGCCAACAACTACTGAATTATTTTACTAAAAATTTATACGTGGTGAATCTCACTATTATAATGAACATAGATTCTCTCTATTGGAAGGGTCTTGCTGGGCCAATTGCGGACCTATTTGGGCTCTATTTTTGTGATTAAAACTGTTCGATAGTGCACGTTGAGTAGATTATTTTGTAAAAAATTAAATTGATTGGAGAAGTAACTACATGATTGGATTATATATGTTTAAAAAAAATGAATGGTAACTATGATTTTGAGAATAGATCTTCCATTATTTTTTATATAAATGTAATCGGATCATCTGACTATTTATGTTCGATCAATTTAATATTTTTGTGTGATTGATCTAATCTGTAAATGTCATGAATTGAGCGATTTAAATCACTAAGATAGACCCAGGGTGAATGGGCCTACCGCTTGCCCAACAGGACTCTTCAATTCATTTATATAATCAACTAGAGAAAAATTGTCTATTTTTTAAATATGATGAATCTTATATATATATAGGTGGTGATATAATAGGTAGAACAAATTCGATGATAAATAATATTTCAAATTTGTTTATGTAAACGTTGTTAATTAAATGACAAATGTTTGATGAAAGTAAATAATATGTCATCAGAAAATCTAAACATATAAAAGAATGAAGGAAAAAAGAAAAATATAAAAGAATGAAGAAAGAAAAGAAAAGAAAAGCGAAATATCATAGTCCTACTCTAATACAATATACTGTAAGAGAAAAGTATATTCAACCATAATCATGAGGAATGAGAATGTTGTTTTTTTCTAAAGCTATAATCACAGAAAAAATAACAAGAATTTCTACCTTGATTTTAAACGTGTGATGGAGATTTAATAGATATTTTATGAGATTTATGAACAAAATGAATTTAAATTATACATTAATATTTTTGAATAAAATTTAAATATATATTCTGAATTTGTAATATGCTAGTCCTATAATAATGAGAAATAAGTGTGGATTGTTGGGATATATCTCCTTATTGGAGTTTGAGACCCAATTAGTTTGTTAAAAGAAGAGTTTAATTCGATTTGGTATTAGTTCTAATATATTTTATATATATTATATCTAATTTATGGAGACCCAATTCTAATTTAATTACAATTAGAATTTGATGAAACAAACTCAAGACCCAACTATACATATATACATGGCTTTGTTTTCGGCGTGAAAAATATAAAGCAGTGGCCTAATTATGGGCTCTTTTGGCAAGTTGGTAATAATCTGATTTTTAGATTATTACCAACTTCCTCTCTCACAAAAAAGCTGATTATAATCTGCTTATAATCAACTTTTCATCAAAAAGCTGATTATAACCATCTTCCCAAAATAGGCCTATATATATGTTTCCGTGAGGTGTGGCAGAGGAATTCTGGCAACTCAATTCGGTGGGTGTGTCTTGATCCTGGTGCTTAGAAGCATCATTGGTTTAAGTTTTGATTGGTGCTTACAAAATTGATTTGGGTTATTATTTTTGGATCTTCTACAACTTTGGTTCTGAAGATTTTGGTTCATCTATTTGGTAAGGTCTTTCCTCTAATTTATTTTGTGTTTATTTGGAATTCACTTAAGGGTGGTTTTGTGAGACCATTCATGTCTCGTTTGTAATCGTTTGGAACTTATTTGGTTGATAGTGGAATCAAATTTCGATCCCGTGGACGTACCTCACATTGAGGGAACCACGTAAAAATTCTTGTGTTGCCTTTGATTTAATTTTTCCGCATTAGTTTTTATTCCCATTGATTGATTTACTTGTGGAGAATCATCGATTTTCCCTAACAAATGGTATCAGAGCTTACGGTTTATTTGGGTCTATTTATTTGTATAAATCAATGGAGGGGAATATGGGTCGTATGTCTAGCTTCAATGGAAGCAATTGGGTAACTTGGAAAACTAAAATAGTATGGGTCGTATGTCTAGCTTCAATGGAAGCAATTGGGTAACTTGGAAAACAAAAATAGAGGACCTATTATTTTGTAAACATTTGTATGGACCCACTGAGGGTGATAGTAACAAATCAAAAGATGGTTCTTTTTCAAAGAAAGACATTGAATGTTATTATTGCCATGAGAAAGGGCACATGAAGCGGGAATGCCGAAAGCTCAAGAACAAGGAGAAAAGGCGTGACAAAAGTGTGGATAAGAAGCAAGAAGACACAATGGTAGTTACTACCGATGATCTCATGGTCGTTTGTGAAGATGATTGCATCAATTTTGTGGGCCAAGAGAGCAATTGGGTGATTGATTCTGGTGCTTCTTTTCATGTGACTTCTCGAGTTGATTTCTTCATTACCTACACTGCAGGAGATTATGGTTCTGTTCGAATGGGTAATGAAGGTTTGTCCAAGATTATCGGCATGGGTGATGTTTGTTTGGAAACAAATTTGGGCTGCAAGTTGTTGCTTAAAGATGTGAGGCATGTTCCCGACATTCGCCTCAATTTGATCTCTACTGAGAAGCTAGATGATGAAGGCTTCAACAACAAATTTGGTGATGGGATATGGAAGCTCACAAAGGGTTCTTTGGTGGTGGCTAAGTGCAAGAAGACTCATACACTTTATTCGATGCAAGGAAAAATTTGTAAAGGTGTTGTCAATGCACTTGAAGATGATACTTCTACCGACTTGTGGCACAAGCGGCTTGGCCATATGAGTGAAAAGGGGCTACAAGTTTTGTTCAAGAAAGAGCTTCTACCCGGTTTGAAAGGTACACATCTTAAAACTTGTGTTCATTGTTTGGCAAGTAAACAACATATAGTTTCTTTTCATAAAAATGTTGCTTCTAGAAAAGAAAAGGTTTTGGAGTTGATTCATTCGGATGTTTGTGGTCCTTTAAAAGTTAGAACACATAGCGGTGCACTTTATTTTGTTACTTTCATTGATGATTATTCAAGGAAAGTTTGGGCTTATCTACTAAAATCTAAAGATCAAGTTCTAGAAGTATTTAAGCATTTTCAGGCTATGGTTGAAAGAGAAACAGGACAGAAATTGAAGTGCATCCGATCAGACAACGGTGGTGAATACATTGGGCCATTTGATGAGTATTGTCGCAGCCAAGGTATTCGGCACCAAAAGACAGTTAAGAAGACTCCTCAACAAAATGGCGTTGCCGAGAGGATGAACCGCACCATTGTGGGAAGAACAAGGTGTTTGCTTTCACAAGCTAAATTGCCAAGATCTTTTTGGGGTGAGGCAATGTGTACAGCGGTTGACTTGATCAATTTATCTCATTGCTATCCTTTGAATGGTGATGTTCCTGAAAGAGTTTGGACTGGCAAAGATGTGTCTTATGAGCACTTGAGAGTGTTTGGTTGCCGAGCTTTTGTTCACATTCCAAAGGATGAGAGGTCCAAGCTTGATAGTAAGTCAAGACAATGTATTTTTCTTGGCTATAGGCGTGATGAATTCGGGTATAGATTATGGGATCCGGTCGACAAGAAAGTCATTCGAAGCCGTGATGTTGTGTTTCTTGAAGACCAAACAATTGAAGACTTTGGTAAAGGTGATCAACCGGAGCCAAAAACTAGTGATCTCATTGACATGGATCCATCTCCTTCATCTTCAGTTGATGATGAAAATGGGGGAGATGTGCAGCCACCTATTGAAGAAGTGGATGATGATGCTAATCCTAATGAAATTGAGCCAGAAATTGAGGAAGAGCATCCAACTCAAGAACCGCCACCACAACTTGAGTTGAGGAAATCTATAAGGGACCGACAACCTTCAAGAAAGTATCCTCCCAATGAATTTGTGTTGATTTCCGATCAAGGGGAGCCTGAGAGCTACCAAGAAGCAATTGAGCATGCAAAGAAAGATGATTGGAAAAAGGCCATGGAAGATGAGATGAATTCCTTGCTTGAAAACCAGACTTATGATTTAGTGAAGTTGCCTAAAGGAAGGAAAATTTTGAAAAATAAGTGGATTTTCAAATTGAAGAATGATAGGAAGAATCTGAGGTACAAGGCACGTCTTGTTGTGAAAGGCTTTGGGCAAAAGAAAGGCATTGACTTTGACGAGATTTTCTCGCCGGTTGTGAAGATGTCTTCTATTCGGGTTGTACTTGGCATGGCTGCAAGTATGAACCTTGAAGTTGAACAACTTGATGTGACGACCGCATTTCTTCACGGTGATCTTGAAGAAGAAATTTACATGGAGCAACCAGAAGGTTTTGTGAAGAAAGGGAAAGAGAAATTTGTTTGCAAATTGAAGAAAAGTTTGTATGGCCTCAAGCAAGCCCCACGGCAATGGTACAAAAAATTTGACTCTTTCATGATGAATAATGGTTTTTCTAAAACCACTTCAGACCATTGTGTGTTTGTGAAAAAATTTCCGGATGGAAAATTTATTATTCTTTTGCTTTATGTTGATGATATGTTAATTGTGGGTCAAGATTCTACCATGATTAACAGGTTGAAATTGGAGTTGAGCAAGTCTTTTGCTATGAAAGATTTGGGACCGGCAAAGCAAATTCTTGGTATGAAAATTGTTCGTGATCACAAAGAGGGACTGATTTGGTTGTCTCAAGAAAGCTACATTGAGAAAGTTCTTGAGAGGTTCAACATGAATAAGGCAAAGCCGGTTGGTTGTCCACTTGCGGGTCACTTCAAACTTAGTTCGAATCAATATCCTACAAGTGAGAAAGATAAGGAAGAGATGCTGAAAGTTCCTTATGCTTCAGCAGTTGGTTCTTTGATGTACGCCATGGTTTGTACAAGGCCGGATATTGCTCACGCCGTTGGTGTGGTGAGTCGTTTTCTCTCTAATCCGGGTAAAAAACATTGGGCAGTGGTAAAATGGATTCTAAGGTATCTTTGAGGGACTTCGAAGGTGTGTTTATGTTTTGGGGATGGTAAGCCGATGCTTGATGGGTTCACAGATTCTAACATGGCTGGTGATGTTGATTCTAGGAAATCTACTTCGGGGTATTTGATGACTTTCGTAGGGGGAGCTGTGGCATGGCAATCTAAATTACAAAAGTGTGTTGCTCTCTCAACTACCGAAACTGAATTTATTGCCATTACGGAAGCTTGCAAAGAAGAGTTATGGTTGAAGAAATTTTTGCAAGAGTTGGGTTTGAAGCAAGAAAAGTATGTGCTTTATTGTGATAGTCAAAGTGCTATGCACTTGAGTAAAAATTCTACTTTTCATTCGAGATCGAAACACATTGATGTGAGATACCATTGGATTCGTGATGTGTTAGATTCGAAACTGTTGCAACTCGAAAAGGTTCACACAGATGATAATATTTCAGACATGTTGACAAAGACTTTGTCGAGGGACAAACATTTAAAGTGTCGAACTTTGGCGGGTATAGTTGATGTCTCCACCTAAGTCGATAGGGGGAGAATTGTTGGGATATATCTCCTTATTGGAGTTTGAGACCCAATTGATTTGTTAAAAGAAGAGTTTAATTTAGTTTGGTATTAGTTATAATATATTTTATATATATTATATCTAATTTGTGGAGACCCAATTCTAATTTGATTACAATTAGAATTTGATGAAACAAACTCAAGACCCAACTATACATATATACATGGCTTTGTTTTCGGCGTGAAAAATATAAAGCAGTGGCCTAATTATATATATGTTTCCGTGAGGTGTGGCAGAGGAATTCTGGCAACTCAATTCGGTGGGTGTGTCTTGATCCTAGTGCTTAGAAGATTCATTGGTTTAAGTTTTGATTGGTGCTTACAAAATTGATTTGGGTTATTATTTTTGGATCTTCTACAACTTTGGTTCTGAAAATTTTGGTTCATCTATTTGGTAAGGTCTTTCCTCTAATTTATTTTGTGTTTATTTGGAATTCACCTAAGGGTGGTTTTGTGAGACCATTCGTGTCTCGTTTGTAATCGTTTGGAACTTATTTGGTTGATAGTGGAATCAGATTTCGATCCCGTGGACGTACCTCACATTGAGGGAACCACGTAAAAATTCTTGTGTTGCCTTTGATTTAATTTTTCCGCATTAGTTTTTATTCCCATTGATTGATTTACTTGTGGAGAATCATCGATTTTCCCTAACATGGATGACTTATGTTGTTCGTGTTTTTGCTGAATTTTATTTGATAAAGATATCTACGGTGGGTCAATAACACGTACCGCGGAAAAATTGCTCATTAGGAAGAGTTTGTTGGAACAATCTTCTGTGTAAATAAAATAAATTAAAAATAATTCAAACAAAATAAAATAAACTTACAGAAATTATTTTGTTGAACCGAATCTATAATTTAAGACCAAGTCGAGTGTGTGACACTCTGTCCTTAAGACAGATTCGCCCCGCTAAGGTACTTACAGTTGAGTGACGTCTATCTCCCAGGATACAATGATCTTCACAAATTGTAGTAGTACTCCGAACAATTTGTTCGGCGAACCAAACCTGTGTTCTAACTCTCTAAATATTTATTCCTAAAACTAAATATGAGAAATAATGCACTAAGAAAAATGGACAGCAAAAGAAACCAAATACAGACTGAATTTTTCGAATTTCACCAACTTCCTAGACTGCTGGAAAAACCCAAGTATATATAGACAATACAAAGACCCGAATAGGTGCCACAAAATGAAAAGGTGCACCTCTAAATTCAAATGAACAGATTTGTCCGTTTGTACCTTCAAATTCAAACATTTGAAAAAGTTTGAACATTTTGTCCATTAGTACAAACAAGGTAACTGATTGGAACTACCAATCTTTAAACCTCTTAAACTATTTGAATATGTTTATTAAACTATTTAAATAGTTTAATCTAATAAAGAAAAAGGTACAAAATATTTAGGAAATCAAAAATTAAATTTAAATTTAAATTTAAATTATAAACTTTAGGAAACCACTCAAGAAACTAAAATTTAAATTTAAATTTATATTTAAATTAAATTCTCACACTAATTTTTTTTTATTGAAAAAATTCAAAAGAATTTTATCTAAAAAATTAATGTTAGACCCTAAAACGACGTTAACTTTCCATTCACTCATAAATGGTTTTGACGTTCCGTCTTCACCGTGTGACTTGCCACGCGGCAAGGAACACTTCACCTTTTCGGACCCACCCCAAAAAACATTTGGGGTCTACCCAAATTGGGCTAAAAAATATGCCTATATAAAACCATTTTTCCAACAATCCCCCACATGAATGAAATTTGACGGAGAGAAAATGCAACAACATGAGCTAATCAGAGAGTACAGAAATTGGTAATATTCTGCAAAGGATAGGTAACTTTTGGCTTTGAACCTTCCCTTGTGAGACACTATCGGATTTACTAGCTAAACAGTGAACATGATGTCTTGAACTGTTCAGCCGTTTGTGTAAACCAAGACAATAGAACTCACACAGTATATTCCCAGACACAGTTTAGTTCTCACTATTGTGTTCATTTTGGCCCTGAACAACCTGGTCTTCATGAGTGCTCTAGAGAATTGTAGCCCTTCACAAATCTCACAGAACCGGCCCAGTTCACACTCACATAGGTGATTCTTATGAAGAGTATCCTGCCATACTCCACTAGGTTTACCTAGATATAAGAATCATTAAAATTTTACTTAACCTTTAACGCTGCAGACATCACTTATTTCATCATAGAAATGGGTAGGAGTTGGACTCCACAGTGATCCTTCTGAGTCAGTCACAACTCGGTTGTCCCTTTGAACCTAGATCTTGGGATCTCCAGTCAACTAGGTTGGGTTGCCGTTGTGGTAACTCTTATTTAATAGGCTTAAGTCTCATTCCCCTCGATGAATTCTCAACTAACTCTCTTGCTAACTCTTTGGTTAGTGGATCCGCTATGTTGTCTTTAGACTTAACATATTCTATGGAAATAATTCCATTAGAGAGTAGTTGTCTTACGGTGTTATGTCGACGACGAATGTGTCGTGACTTACCGTTATACATATGACTCTGTGCTCTACCTATAGATGATTGACTATCGCAATGTATGCATATAGCAGGCACCGGTTTTGGCCATATTGGAATATCTTCAAGGAAGTGGCGAAGCCATTCTGTTTCTTTCCCAGCTTTGTCTAAGGTTATGAATTCAGATTCCATAGTAGACCTAGCAATACAAGTCTGTTTGGAAGATTTTCCAAGATACAGCTGGCCCACCAAGAGTAAAGACATACCCACTGGTGGACTTCGAGTCTTTAGTATCCGATATCCAATTTGCATCACAGTATCCTTCAAGTACTGCTGGATATCTAGTATAATTCAGCCTAATATTACGAGTGAATCGGAGATATCTTAGAACCCTTATAATTGCTTTCTAGTGTTCTACTCCCGGATTACTCGTATATCTACTTAATTTACTTACTGCATAAGCTATATCTAGGCGAGTGCAGTTCATCAAGTACATTAAGCTTCCAATAGTTTGGGCATACTCTAATTGAGAAATACTTTCCTGTATATTCTTAGAAAGATACAAATTAACATCTACAGGAGTTCTAGCAAGATGATCATCATCTTTGCTGAATTTGTCAAGTATTTTCTCAATGTAATAAGATTGTGACAAAGTATAACCTTCTGATGTTTTGGTAATTTTCATACCAAGAATTACATCAGCAATACCCATATCTTTCATGTCAAAATGTTTATTCAACATTTTCTTGGTAGTTTTAATCATATCATTATTACTACCTATGATGAGCATATCATCTACATATAGACATACAATGACATAACCTTTATCTGTGTTTTTAATATAAACACATTTGTCACACTCATTAATTTTAAAACCATTTGACATCATTGCCTTGTCAAATTTCTCATGCCATTGTTTTGGCGCTTGTTTTAAACCATATAATGATTTAACCAATTTACATACTTTCTTTTCTTTTCTTTTCCTGGAACAGAAAAACCTTCTGGTTGTTCCATTTAAATTTCTTCATTTAACTCACCATTTAAGAAAGCGGTTTTCACATCCATTTGATGAATTTCTAGATTATATAAAGATGCAATGGCAATTAACATTCTAATGGATGTTATTCTAGTAACCGGTGAGTATGTGTCAAAGTAATCTAGACCTTCTTTCTGTCTAAAACCTTTGACTACAAGTCTTGCTTTGTATTTGTCGATTGATCCATCTGCTTTTAATTTTTCTTTTGAAAATCCACTTGTACCCAAGAGGTTTACAACCTGGTGGCAAATCCACCAATTCCCAAGTGTGATTTTGCAAGATGGATTCAACTTCACTGTTGACAGCTTCTTTCCATAAAGGAGCTTCAGGACTGGACATAGCCTCTTTAAAGGTTAAAGGCTCATTTTCTAACAAATATGTTAGAAAATCTGGACCGAACGATTTTGAGGTTCTAGCACGTTTACTACGCCTAGGTTCCTCTTCCTCATTTTGATCCAACTCTTGTTCTTGATCATGTTCTTGATCCTGACTAGTAATGGCATCATGAGATCTTTTATTGTTACTAGTCTCTTGTCCAGTCTTCTTTGGAAATACATGTTCAAAGAATGATGCATTCCGTGACTCAATAATAGTATTTACATGCATTTCGGTATGTTCTAATTTATGAATCAAAAACCGATATGCACTACTATTCTTGGCATAACCAATGAAAATGCAATCAATGGTCTTAGAACCTATTTTAGTCTTTTTAGGACTAGGAATAGCCACTTTAGCCAAACACCCCCACACTTTTAAATATTTGTAGGATGGTACTTTTCCATGCCACAATTCATAAGGTGTTTGATTCACTTTCTTTCGGGGTATTTTATTTAAAATATAATTAGCAGAAAGTATTGCTTCCCCCCACAAGTTCTGAGGTAATCCAGAACTGATCAACATGGCATTCATCATTTCTTTTAAAGTCCTATTTTTCCTTTCAACAATTCCATTTTGCTGAGGTGAGTAAGGAGCTGTGGTTTGATGAATTATTCCATGTTTTTTACAAAATTCACCAAAAGGTGATTCATATTCACCACCTCTATCACTTCTAAGTTTCTTGATTTTCTTACCAAGTTGATTTTCAATTTCATTCTTATATTGAATGAAAGTTTCCAAAGCTTCATCCTTGGTTCGAATTAAATAAATATAACTATATCTAGTATAGTCATCTATAAAAGTGATTACATACTTTTTCCCACCTCTGGTTTGAATTGATTTAAAATCACAAATGTCACTATGAATTAATTCAAGTGGTTCCGTACTTCTTTCAATTGAATGAAAAGGAGTTTTAGATAATTTTGCCTCAACGCAAATTTCACATTTATGATTTGAATCAATGTTAAATTTAGGTAAACATTCCATATTAATTAATCTACGCAAAGATCCATAATTAACATGTCCTAGTTTACCATGTCATAAATTTGAAGACTCAAGCAAATAAGAAGAAGATGTATCTTTATTAATACCAGAGGGTACAACAGTCATTACATTTAACTTGAAAAGGCCATCAGACATGTAACATTTCCCTACATACATCCCGTTTTTGGTAAGTACAAACTTGTCACTTTCAAAAACTAGCCTAAACCCATTTTTACTCAACAAAGATCCGGAAACTAAATTCTTACGAATGTCCGGTACATGCAACACATTGTTGAGAGTGAGTTCCTTTCCTGATGTCATCTTAAGTACAATCTTTCCTTGTCCTTCAACTTTGGAAGTTGAGGAGTTGCCCATAAAAAATTGTTCACCATTGTCCACTGTAGAATAAGATGTGAACATCTTTTTGTCGGCACAGATATGGCGAGTAGCACCAGTGTCCACCCACCAATCTTTAGGATTTCTGACAAGATTTGCCTCGGAAACAACTGCAGAAAGATTTATGACATCTACACCATTGGAAATTATATCCATTTCGGTTATAACGGCTTTAGTAACCTTCTTACTTGTTCTTTCTTTGCCTTTGCAAAAATCATTTCTAAAGAACTTCTTTGGTTTTCCATCATGATTCACTGGCACAGTCTCAACATAAGGAGAGGTTGGCGTAATGGCAATCACCATACTAGTACTGGTTTGAACATTAGTTTGACCAGTTTTAGTAGCCATAAATTCTAAATTATAAACCACAATTATAATTAGAATTTAATACTACACTGAAAATTAAAACAAAAAAAAAAACACAGAATTTTAAATTCTGTAAAAATAAAAGAAACAATAATTGTAACTTTTATTTTCAATTAATTTGAAAATAAAATAAAATTTTATTTAAACAAATTAAACCAAAACTACATAAATAAATTCTGTTAAAATAAAAGAAACAAAACAAAATGTAACTTTTATTCTCAATTAATTTGGAAATAAAATAAAATAAAATTTTATTTAACCAAATTAATTCAACACAGAAAACTAATCCAAATTCACAAAATTAAATTCTGTAAAAATAAAAGAAACAAGAATGTAACTTTTATTTTTCAATTAATTTGGAAATAAAATAAAATTTTATTTAACCAAAATAATTCCACACAGAAAATTAAATTTCTGTAATATAAAAGAAATAAGAATATAACTTTTATTTTACAATTAATTTGGAAATAAAATAAAAATTTATATTTGACCAAATTAATTCTACACAAGAAATTAAATTCTGTAAAATAAAAGAAATAAAAATATAACTTTTATTTTTTCTCAATTAATTTGGAAATAAAATAAAATTTTATTTATCCAACTTAATTTCACACAGAAATTTAAATCTCTTGTAACACCCAAATAATTAAAATACTGAAACAGAATTTTAATTAATGAAAACACAGAAAATAATTTCTAAAAACCAAAATTAATTTTCTGACAAAATTTCACAAAAATATATTCTGAATTGTTAATGACACCAGTATCGTACTACTAGTTGTCAAAGAAAATAGACAGTATATTACTACTATCTGTCAAATAGCATATAATCACTATTTGTTTTTCCAACCAGAATATTATTTTGTAAATCCACAGAAAATAATTTTCTTAGAAAAGGAAACAAACGAAAAATTCTGTAAACAGAATAATTCGAATCTGTCTTAAGATTGTTGGAACAATCTACTGTGTAAATAAAATAAACTAAAAATAATTCAAACAAAATAAAATAAACTTACAGAAATTATTTTGTTGAACCGAATCTATAATTTAAGACCAAGTCGAGTGTGTGACACTCTGTCCTTAAGACAGATTCGCCCCGCTAAGGTACTTACGGTTGAGTGGCGTCTATCTCCCAAGATACAATGATCTTCACAAATTGTAGTAGTACTCCAAACAATTTGTTCGACGAACTAAACCTGTGTTCTAACTCTCTAAATATTTATTCCTAAAACTAAATATGAGAAATAATGCACTAAGAAAAATGGACAGCAAAAGAAACCAAATACAGACTGAATTTTTCGAATTTCACCAACTTCCTAGACTGCTGGAAAAACCCAAGTATATATAGGCAATACAAAGACCCGAATAGGTGCCACAAAATGAAAAGGTGCACCTCTAAATTCAAATGAACAGATTTGTCCGTTTGTACCTTCAAATTCAAACATTTGAAAAAGTTTGAACATTTTGTCCGTTAGTACAAACAAGGTAACTGATTGGAACTACCAATCTTTAAACCTCTTAAACTATTTGAATATGTTTATTAAACTATTTAAATAGTTTAATCTAATAAAGAAAAAGGTACAAAATATTTAGGAAATCAAAAATTAAATTTAAATTTAAATTTAAATTATAAACTTTAGAAAACCACTCAAGAAACTAAAATTTAAATTTATATTTATATTTAAATTAAATTCTCACACTAATTTTTTTTTATTGAAAAAATTCAAAAGAATTTTATCTAAAAAATTAATGTTAGACCCTAAAACGACGTTAACTTTCCATTCACTCATAAATGGTTTTGACGTTCCGTCTTCACCGTGTGACTTGCCACGCGGCAAGGAACACTTCACCTTTTCGGACCCACCCCAAAAGACATTTGGGGTCCACCCAAATTGAACTAAAAAATATGCCTATATAAAACCATAAAACCATTTTTCCAACAGAGTCAAAAGGTTTCATAGCAATTAAATAATTAACATGAATATGGGGTACTGTGTCTAAAGGCACAGTGACTGTTATGTCTCAATTTGAGATGCATTATGAACTTATTTTTATGATCTAAATTATTATTTTGTAGAATTTATTAAGCATTTTATGTATATCAAAAATCATTTTAATCGGATATCAATAACTATATGATCAAATTATATATTTTTATGCTATTTCTTAAAAGAAAAACTCATTGTTTATTTTTTTAATTATTGATCATATAGTTATTGATATCCGATTAATATGATTTTTGGTAGACATGAAATACTTAACAAATCCTACAAATGAACGGTTCAAATCATAAAAATAAACCTATAACATATCTCAAATTAAGACACAACAGTCTACTGTGTATTTAACACAACAGTGGCCTCAATTAATTAATTAGGTACACAACAGGTTCAATGACAATATGGTTTTCAAAGTCAATCATCTTAAAAATAAAAATAAAAATAAAAAAATAAAAATCTTAAAGAATGATGACTTATGTTAGGATCTCAAATAATCTATTAAATTTTTTACTAAATTTTTTATGTAAGTATGGAATTAGCACACATGTAAATTTGTGTAGGTTCTACACCTATACGAGAGTTTTTGTAAAAAATTTAGTAGATTATTGGAACACTTTTTCATAAATTCTTTTTTCACATACTTATGTTCCATTTAGTCCACATTATTTTATTATATTTCAATAAGTCCTATGAATGACATAGTTACCAAAATACCTCTAATAATATTCACATTTACAGTGTGAACGTTCCGTGATGTGAATGTTCACACCGTCAATATAAATATTTACATTATGAAATATGAATATTCACATCGTCAAATTGTTAACCGTTCAAAAAATATTTATAATGGTAGAAATATCAATAAGTGCACTTATTTGGCATCCCAAGTTTGGCATCCCAATATAAGTGCACTTATTTCATCTTTTTATCTTTTTTGGGTCACATCAATCAACATCTCCTCTCTACTTTTTCTACACATAATACAAGAAAAGTCAAAAAGTGCACTTATTCTAAACTTCCCAAACTTGGTAGATCAAATGTTCAAATAATAAGACTTATTGAAATATAAAAATATTTTATGAACTAATTAAGATATAAATATTTGAAAAATAATTTTTTAATAAATCACCCTAAATTATTTGAGGTTTATAACAAATATATTTCTAAATTTTGGGAGTTATTACTTTCGGTGATGTCAAACTTAAAAAAACAAAAATGAGTGAGAGTTCTAAACGTTGAGCTCTAAAGTGGTATTAAATTGTCTTTTTTCTACTCTTGTTTTGTCTTTTACTCTCTTGTTTTGTTTTGTTTTTTTTTTTTTTAAGTGATGCCAGCTCATTAGAGCTGTTTGAGGGCAGCTCTAATCAGAGCTCTTTAGCAAAGCCCTTAAAAAAAATACAAATTCATAAAATAATTATAAATTTAATTATTAATATTTATAATTTTTTTTATTGATTTATAATTATATTTTTTACATGTCACTGATGTGATATTTGCCTTCAGTTTTTAACAAAAAGTCAAAAGCAGATAAAAAGGAATCAAAATAGTGGTTGAGGTGGTGGGTAGGCAATATGTTTTTTTGGTTGTGGCAATCAAAAGGAGCCAAACAATACCAACCGTCGGGTGTGATTTGATTGGTTTTTTTGGTTTTTTTAATTTTTTTGGTAATTATTTTAATTTAGAGTTAAAAATTTTTGTTTGTGATAGTTTTTTTGATTTTTATAAAAAAAAAATAAAATAATTATGAATTATATGTGATATTTTATCTATTTGACTATTTGGCTGAAATAGCTTATTTTGTCTTATATAGCTATTTTAATCTAAATTGTGTTCCTAAACAAGCTCTAAACGGTCTCACCCAACCACAGTTCACTCGTAATTTGTAAGATTTCGTATTTTTAATTTGTTTAGATATTCTATTTATATTTTCAATTGAAAAAAAGTTTAAATATTTTGTTTCAATTTGAAAATTCTTTTATTAAATGACTAGTGTTAATATTTGATATTTTTGTGTGGAAAATATAAGGCTTAATTTTTTATTTTTTAAAAATCAAATTAAATAGTTTTTTAATAAAAAAAAAGTAATAAAATAATTTTGATAGTGTATGATTTTCTTATATGTATTTATTATTGGTATTTGACAATTTATTTGATAATCTTTTAGTTATGTTGAGTTGGATTATTATAAAAAAAAAAGTTATAAATTGTTGTATTATGTTCAAAATTTGTAAAAATTTAAACCGCTAGACTGATTCACATTCAATCACTAATTCGCCAATCTGCTCAATCCACATCCGTCAATCCATAGACAGATGTGGATTATTTTTTCTAATCCGCCAATTCGACAGACGGATGGCGGATTAGAAGTTTCTTTTGTCATAACTGAACGGTGAACACCCCTAGTTTAATCTAATAATAAAACTTCCAAACTAGCTCATACCGGTCATGATCGGCTAAACTATGGTAAAATTTAATTTTTTTTTATTATAAGATATTTTTACTAATTAATTGGTCAATTTTTTAGATTAATGTAAGATCAAGGGTACAATATGATTTATAATTTAGAGCGACTCTATTTTAGATAATTTTTTCATATATAAATATATGTAACTATTCATTTAATAGTTTTAAACATAAATATATAATTTTTTTAGTTAATTTCAAAAATTTTAATAAGTATGCATACAATATATCCATATTTCTCATTTTTAATATAAAAAATACTTACAAATATCTATTTACCAATTTAATAAATAAATATGTCAAACGATTTATAAATTGTGCAAAGATGAAGACAATTTTTAATAATTAACTGAAGGTCAAGTTGGGGTAAATATTGAATCGACTAATTTCTTGTAACGCCCTCAAAATAATACATAAAATCCAACAATTTCGACATGCATTGATATAAGATAATAAAACATTCTTCCATTCATCAGAGTATTCTTACAAAAGATATTATATGTTAACAACGAAAGTAAATGCCCTACGGGCTTACAGCTTTCCAAGTCAACACTTGGATACAAAAAGTGAATACTAACTCAAATACATATTAAGCCCTTGGCTTGAATTTACATGTAATAACAAAATAACCAAAATAACGAAAGAGCCTTCAACTCTCGGAACCTCTCAAGCTATGTCCTTGGAGGTAGCATATCACCTGGACCTGAAAATGATGTCCCATATAGGGTGAGTCAAAACCCAGTAGAGATATACTAAACCAAATATAAACAATGACTAAAACATTAGCATTTGATAGGTGGTCAACACTTATGAACCAAGTTCTATTACAATACAATTCCATGACAATCATGTCCATGTTACATTTCTCATTTCTTTACTTATCCAACTTTCCATTTATACAAACATGGCTCAGAACCTGGCCAAACAATTAATTGAGACTACATCTCATATTAATATTTACTTCCAATATCAACAATTCAAATGAGACTAAGGCTCATATTAAAACACGTTCATTTCAAATGAGATAACAACTCAAAATGAAACACTTCCACAATTCAATAAGTACACATATTTGCTATACTAATGGAGTTCATCCCCTATCTCCTCCCAAACAAGTTTGAGAGTCCATTCCCTATCTCCCCTCAAACCATGGAGTACATCCCCTATCTCCTCCCAAACAATATGTATATACAATGTATTCAACACTTGTCATATACAACAACCAATTAATACACGTATTTGCTGTATTAATTCAACTGTCATATTTAATGACTTATTCAATGTGATTAGTTTCAGTTTTTCCTAATCAACATACAATGTCTACAACAATCAAGACTATCCTCCACCGATAGCCCAAAGCAGTTATTTCTAAACAGATAATAAATGCATCAACAGATATAATCTCAACATTTTCATAGGTGACTGATAAATTAATCTAACTACACCATTCAATCCCATAATTCCTCAATTTCATGGATTTCAACTAAATTCCACATTATCCCAAAATCAATTATACAAATTAATTTATTAAACAATTAGGGCTTTTCCCCATTTTCTCAATATCAACCCTAAGGTTTGATTTCACCAATTTAACAACAATAATGTCATTTCCCATGGTCTAACATACACACGGAGTTTGAAAATCACAAAACCCCTCTTTTACAAATTACACAACAATCCTAACTTTTCCAAAATTACCCAACGACACCAACTCATCAAAATGACTAAAATTAAAGACAAAGTTCATAAGATGGAGTAGGGTATGCCTACCTCGAAATTAGAAGCCCAAAGGAGAAGATGACCAAAACTCAAAATGCTCCAAATCCACTATTGTTCAGATTAAAACGAAGCCCAAGTCACCCTCTACCTTTCTTGCAAAGAACTTAGGGTAGGAACACACTAAAGATAGATGAAACCCTAGAGAGAAGATGAGTGCAGAGAAAGAGAGAGTCGGTTCTAGGGTTTGATAGAAAGAGGGAGATGAAAAAATGATGTTTAACCCGTTGCTACGATCTGATATAACACAGGCTCGCTCGAGCGAAAGATTGGTCGCTCGAGCGACCAGACACAAAGAACTCTCGCTCAAGCGTAGAAAGCTTCGCTCGAGCCAACAATACGATGCTTCAGGTCTGCAACCCAGAAGCACGCTCGAGCGCAAGAATGCTCGCTCGAGCGAAGAATTCCAAAACATAGGCCTCGCTCGCTCGAGCGAAGAACTATTGCTCACAGGTCCAAAACTGGACGCAGACGCATGCTCGAGCGAAGGACTTCTCGCTCGAGCCACTAGGTACAAAACTCAACTCTCGCTCGAGTGAAGGAACCCTGGCTCGAGCGAAGGATCTAAAACACAGAGCTCGCTTGAGCGACAAAAGTCTCGCTCGAGCGAAGGACCAAAATTCTGGGCAGTAACCATTTGCTTCCAATCACACCCCACCTGTAACAATCCTGCCCATAACATCTTATAACTCAAATACAAAGTGTTGAATGATGGAAACAAGATATATACAACAACCAACATCTACGAAACCAAGTTCGGATTACACTAATCAATGGAGGGAAAACCGGGGTTGCTATAACCTCCCCCCTTAAAGAATTTCGTCCCCGAAATTAAGCACAAGTTTTCAAAAATAAGTTTTTCTCAATTTTCAACAATGTTACCAACCAACATTTCACAACCCGACCCATTACCGGTCATCCCATCTCTATTCAAGAGGCAGCTTACAATATATGTTTCAACATGCATTATCAACATGCATCCTTTCAATTTTAACAATTTTCAATGCCAATATTACATTTGCATTTCTACAACACATTTAACATAAACAATGCTAAAATAAACTTCCATCTCAAAGCAAGTTCCATACTATTTCCATAAACCAAACATATACAATGTTTTATAACTTATGACATATATAATGCTCTTAAGATTTATCAATAAAGCAAAATAAATGATATATGATCAAACATCCACAAATAGATCCGGATATTTCTCTCGGACCTCCAACTCACGTTCCCAAGTGGCTTCTTCCACCCCGTGATGTTTCCACAGAACTTTTACCAAGGGAATGGTCTTACCTCGTAAGACTTGATCCCGCCTATCCAAGACCCGAATCGGTCTCTCCTCATACGAGGCATCCTCATCTACCTCTAAGTCAGTCCAATCCAATACATGTGATGGATCCGGCTCATACTTCCGAAGCATACAAACATGAAACACGTCATGCACTCTGAACAACTGCGGCGGTAAAGCCAAACGGTAGGCAACCTCGCCAATCCTCTCAAGGACCTCAAAAGGACCAATAAATCAAGGGGACAATTTTCCACTCTTACCAAACCTCATTAATCCCCGCCTAGGTGATATTTTCAGAAAAACATGATCACCCATCTCAAATACCAACGATTTCCTCCTACGATCGGCATAACTCTTTTGACGACTCTGGGCTGTAACAAGCCTCCTACGGATAAGCTCAACTTTCTTCGTCGTTTCCCGAACCAACTCCGGGCCTATCACGACCCAAACCCGCCCCTATGGGTTTAACACTGTAACTGGCTAGTAATCCGAGATTACCGAAGGCCTGCTTAATAGTAATATAGTAATACAGAGTACAGGGGCTGGCGGAAGCCAAAACAGTAATTAAAAGATGTCCAATGAGCTATGACAGTCTGTATGCAAAATTTCTTTTCATATTACATACACATTCAGAACAGAAGCAGTATACACATTATATACAATCATGTACAGACATTCAGTCTAGGGACCGAGCCCCTAACAATACAGTACAGTATCAATCACAACATTATTACAAAATAGAGACAGAAAGGGAGAAACTAAAACACCCCTAGGCAGCCAAAGCTTGCACAGATCTGGAACCTCTTAGTAAGGCACGAAGGTTGGCTTGATAAAACGAGAGTTTAACCCAACGCTCCTAGCAACGGTCCGGTGCATGTACACCTATATATATATATGAGCAGTGAGCTAAAGCCCAGTGAATAACATATGCATAAAGAGGTTAAGAAGGAATGTCCTTTCAGGATTGAAAACAGTTAATTATCAGTATATCAGTCATTCAGTTTGTGGCTCATAATCATGCCATAACAGTCATTCAGAAACTATAATAGTCATATGTGGTACATCCAATAGCAAACAGTTCAGTAGGTCTTAAGAGACCGAATAGTCAGTTGATGGCCATCATATCAGTAAACAGTAGTGGTTCCAACAAGGGAACCGACAGAGATCTCTGTGTCAGTAGCAGTACAGTACAGTAACAGTAAATTGCTATGGATGCCATGAAATACAGTTCGCAAATAGGACAAACATTCAGTCAGGAGACAGTATTATTCATAAAGCAATTCAGTCATTCGTTCAGAAAATAATCTCATTTGAACATATCTTTACGACAGTGTTACTCAGAGTTCTGGGCTACAGATAAGCTAGAGCGTCCTTGGTTGCCAACCCTACACAGTTACAGGACGAACACACACTAAGCTACACAGTTGGGAAAATAAATAACTTAATCCCTAATTTGCCTCAGTGTGGTTCTACATCAATATTCTCATTAAGATGCTTTAATCTAGGTCTAAGAATGCCTAAAATGGAATGAGGATGCAAAGATGCACTTTAAAAACGTTTTTAGAATTTTCAGAAAACAGAGGTCCCGCTCGAGCGTGGGTTTCCTCGCTCGAGTGGACATGCAAACAAAAGGCTCCGCTCGAGCGTAAACTTTCCTGCTCGAGCGGTCTGCAAAACATGACAAAAGTACTGGATGGGTGAAAATCACGCTCGACGGGCGCTCGACCCCCACTCGAGCGTGTGACTCAGGTCCCCGCTCGAGCGTTCATTCCCCCGCTCGAGTGGACTGTAAAATAGTGCAAAGTGCTGGGTACACGAATTTCCCGCTCGAGCGCCACTTTCCCCGCTCGAGCGGGAGTCCAAAATCTGGAATTTCCAGATTTGAACCTCCAAGCTCAAATCAAGTTTTAAAACACCAAATTCGATCCTCTTGGGCCAATTTTCTAGAAAACTCTTGTAAACTCATAATATAACATGTTTCAAAGATCAATTTGTAAAATCAAAGCCCAATGGTAGTTCTATTAAATACCAATTTCAAATAAACTTCAAAAACATGATGAACAATGCAAATCCAACACATGCATGGGTTTCTTGGAACTCCAATGGTTTCAAACAAGATCAAATGCAAGATTTAACTTCAAAACATGGTGAATTCATGGATCAAGACCCAAAATATGAACATGCATGCAACAATTCTCATGAAACAACCTCAAAACTTCAATGTAAGAACATGCATGCATGATCTAGCTCTCAATTCAACATGCTAGGTCCAATTCAAGACTCAACTCTTCAATATAACATGAATGCAACATGAACCATGCAAGAACTATCTTAAATACACAATCAAGAAGGTAATTACTCTACCTTAAGTCTCCAACTCCAAGTCTAGAAGCTTAATTTTGCAATTATCTTCCAAATTCTTCAAGTCTCCAAGTTAAGTTGATGAGCTCAAGTCTATCCTCCTACTCTCTCTTTCTCTCTCTCAATCAGTTGTGTCTCTAGAGGAGATGGGTGAGATGGTGTTTGTGATATGAGACAAGGCTCCAAACAAGTGTACAAGACATGGCCACTTAATGGCAAAATTGTAAATAAGTCTAACTTATGTAATTTATCAATATTTAATCTAGTTTAATCATACCAAAAAACATTTCAATTCAATATACCATAAAATCATATAAATCTTAATTAGCACAGAAAATCAATCAATTTCATATTCGGCCGCCGATAAGGCCTCCAATTTGCAGTTTAAAGCATAAAACATGAACAAATAATTTAGCAGTCAAACAGATAGACATGCATTTAAACTAGCATGTTCAGTCAATCAGTCAGAACATCCAGTCAATCAGTCAATCAACATGCTTAATCATAGATTAGCACTAATCAGTGGTGTTATCGGTAAACAGTAGTGAGGTTTGTCACAGTCTCCCCTCCTTATGAAGAGTTTGGTCCTCCAAACTCGAATTACCTTCATTCTGGAAGAAAATAGGATTCAGTGGAAACAGTTCAGGATATGTCTTGATCATATCATCTTCCTTTCCCAAGTGGCATACACGCCACCATGGTTTTGCCAATCAACTTTCACTAACGGAATCTCTTTGTTTCTCAACTTCTTGATCCGTCTGTTCACAATCTGGATAGGTCGTTCTTCGTAAGTGTAGTCATCACTTAGCACTACACGGGTAAGCTCAATCACATGAAAGGGATCCCGAAGATAATCCCTTAACATTTGAAATATGGAACACGTTATGCATATGCTCCATTTCAGGAGGAAGCGCTACTTGATACGCCACCGGATTGATTTTCTCAATAATCTCAAACGGACTGACATACCTCGGCTCTAGCTTACCCTTGACTCCAAAACGAGTCTGGCCTTTCATCGGTGTCACTTTTACAAAAACATGATCACCTACTTCATATTCTCTGTCTCGTCTGCGGACATCCGCATAACTTTTCTGTCGGCTTTGTGCAGTTTTCAGTCTCTGTTGAATCAGTTTCACTTTCTCAGTAGTTTCATGTACAAGTTCAGGCCCAAGCAAAGGCCCATCTCCAACTTCTGCACAGCAAATCGGAGATTGACATTTTCTGTCATACAAAGCCTCAAAAGGCGCTATACCAATGCTTGAGTGAAAGCTGTTGTTGTAAGCAAACTTAGCTAAAGGTAAGTGGCTCTCCCAATTTCCTTGGAAATCAAGAACACACATTCTCAGTAAATCCTCCAGAGTTTGGATGGTTCTTTCTGACTGGCCATCTGTCTGAGGATGAAATGCACTACTCAATCTCAATTCAATTCCCAATGCTGTCTGTAAACTTTGCCAAAATCTCGATGTAAACTTTGAGTCCCTATCAGAAACAATGGACACAAGCACTCCATGCAATCTAACAATCTCATCGATATAGATCACAGCCAATTTGTCCGCATTATAAATTGTTTTAACAGGTAAGAAATGAGCAGATTTAGTCAGTCTATCAACAATAACCCAAATTGAATCCATACCTTTACTGGAGCGAGGTAAACCAACAATGAAATCCATAGTGATATGTTCCCATTTCCACTCCGTTATCGGTAAAGGTTGCAGTAAGCCTGCGGGTCGTTGATGTTCGGCTTTAACTTGTTAGCAATGAAGACATTTCGACACAAAATCAGCAATTTCTTTCTTCATTCCCGACCACCAGAAATTCAGTTTCAAGTCTTGGTACATTTTCGTATTTCCTGGGTAGATAGACAATTTTGAATTGTGGCCTTCTTGCAGAATTCTTCTTTTCAGTTCAGAATCACTCGGTACACACAATCTTCCCTGAAATTTCAACACATTATTCTCAAATTTGAAATTCGGCCTCGGTTTGGATTCCCGTTCTTCGATGATCTTCCTCAAGAAGTCATCCTGTTGCTGTTTCTCTTTAACCTCTTCAATCAGTGCCGGTTGAGCAGAAATAGCGGCCAATGTTCCACCTTGTTCATGCAAAACGATCTCCATTTCAAATCTTTCAAGGTCACAAAGCAACTCTTTCTTCCTAGTGAGTAAACAGGCTAAATTTTCGATGAATTTCCGACTCAGTGCGTCGACAACTGTGTTAGCTTTTCCTGGATGGTACAAGATTTGCAGGTCATAGTCTTTTATCAGTTCTAACCATCTTCGCTGCCTCATATTCAGTTCTTTCTGTGTAAAGAAGTATTTCAAACTCTTGTGGTCTGTATACACCTCACATGTCGCCCCATAAAGGTAGTGACACCAGATTTTCAGTGCAAACACTACTGCAGCAAGTTCTAAGTCATAGGTCGGGTAGTTCTTTTCGTGCAGTTTCAGTTGTCGGGAAGCATATGCAATGACTTTCCTATTATGTATTAAAACACATCCCAAACCCCTATAAGAAGCATCACTATAAACAGTATAACCATCCGTACCTGAGGGTAAGGTGAGAATTGGTGCAGTCACTAGTCGAGTTTTCAACTCTTGAAAAGTTGATTCCCTCTGATCAGTCTAGTCAAATGACATCCCCTTCTGAGTCAGCTGTGTCAGTGGTAGGGCAATTTTGGAGAAATCTTTAACAAACCTTCTGTAATACCCAGCTAAGCCTAGAAAACTTTAGACTTCGGTAACATTTGTTGGTCTAGGCCAGTTCACTACTGCTTCAATTTTCTGCAGATCAACTGAAATGCCATCCTTACTAATCACATGTCCCAAAAACATCACATTATCAAGCCAAAATTCACATTTAGTCAGTTTAGCATACAGTTTCTGTTCTCTTAGGGTCTGTAGGGCAATTCTCAAATGATATTCATGTTCTTCCGTGCTTTTGGAATAAATCAAAATGTCATCTATAAATACAACTATAAATTCATCGAGGTATGGTTTGAAAATTATGTTCATAAGGTCCATAAATGCAGCAGGTGCATTGGTAACTCCGAAAGGCATAACTAAGAATTCATAATGTCCGTACCTCGTTCGAAAGGCAGTCTTTTCAATGTCGCCTGTCTTGACTTTCAACTGATGGTATCCAGATCTAAGGTCAATTTTGGAGAACACTTGGGCACCTTGTAACTGGTCAAATAAATCATCAATGTGAGGCAATGGATATTTATTTTTCACTGTTACCTTGTTCAGTTCACGGTAGTCAATGCAGAGTCTCAGTGAGCCGCCTTTCTTTTTCACAAATAAGATTGGCGCGCCCCACGGTGAAGTACTGGGCCTGATGAACTTCTTGTCTAACAATTCCTGCAGCTGAACTTTCAATTCTTTTAATTCGGTAGGTGCCATTCTATACGGAGCTTTAGATACAGGCTGTGTACCCGGAATCACATCAACAGTGAACTCAATGTCCCTATCAATCAAATCCCCTGGAAAATCATCTGGAAAAACATCTGGGAATTCTCTGACTATAGGAATACTGTTCACATTAGTTTTATCATCAATAGGTACAGTCAATACAGAGCATAGATACCCTTTACACCCCTTTCTAATCAATTTAAAAGCTTTCATAGATGAAATCAGGTATGGGGGAGGTACTACTCCAACTCCGTTAAACACAAATTCAGGCAGTCCGGGTGGACGAAAAACAACTTGTTTTGTTACACAGTCTATGGTAGCATGATATTTTGTTAACCAATCCATTTCCAATATCACATCAAAATGATCTATATTCAATGGCAATAAATCAATGAACAAATGAACATCCCCAACAATAATTTCACATGCAGGGTACATATAAGCACAAGTCATGGATCCTCCAACAGGTGAAGATACAGCTAACAGATAGTTCATAGGTTCTAGTGGTCTATTCAATTTTCGCGAAAAAGCATGCGATACATATGAATGTGTAGACCCCGAATCAATCAAAACATATGCATTTTGAGCACAAATCGAGAGTATACCTGACACAACGGTCTCGATATTCTGTACATCTCCCGGTACAAGTGCGAGCACTCGGCCTTGCCTCATAGGCTCTTTTCCAATGGCTTTAGGGTTAGGTTTTGGTGCAACTATTGCAGCTTTACTATTGCCCTGGGGAGCAGAAGGGCAATCTTTTACCATGTGGCCCACCTTGCCACACCTGTAACAAGCACCTGAAATTTTATAACAAACCCCTTTATGTTTCTTACCACATTCAGAATAGGGTGGTATGGAACCACTTCGTTGACTATAACTGGTTGTTGACCCTGTATTTTGCTTTTTGTTCAATGGGTTGTTTCTGCCTTTCTTGAACTTAAAACCCCGTCTCTTCCCGCGCTACTCAATTGCGGGTGTTTCAGTCTGTTTCAATGCCTCGATGTTTGACTCAGCCATTATTGCTCTGTCAAGAACATCCACATACTTAAGCAGTTTCAAAACGTTAATTCTATCAAGAATTTCTACATTAAGGCCACCTTCAAACTTCCTGGCCTTTTTGTAGTCAGTGGCAACCATGTGCGGTGCATATCTGGCGAGTTCAGTAAACTTTGACTTATACTCAGCCACGGACATGGTACCCTATCTCAACTGTTCAAACTCAGTCACCTTTCGGTCTCTGACACACTGTGAAAAGTATTTCTCAAAGAAGGCTCCCTTAAACTGAGCCCAATTCATGGCAGTATTGATGTCGCGGACCAGCATCCACCACCTTCTGGCCTCTTATTGTAAGGTGAAGGTAGCCAGCAGCACCTTGTGTGCTTCGGAACACGGAAACACTTCAAATAGTTTTTCAGTTCCTAGCACCCACGCTTCGGCCTTCAATGGTTCAAGGCCTCCCTGAAATGATGGCGGTTTCATCTTACTAAACTTCTGTGTTAGAGCAATGATGTTATCATTCACATTCTGTTCCGGCTGTACCGGAGGGGGTAGGGGCTGTTGGTTCTGTTGTTGCTGTTGCCTTAAGGCTTCAGTTAATAGTTCAACAGTTCTTTCCAGTCTTGCCATTCTGGCTTCGGATGATTCAGTTTCATCAGTAGTCCTTGCACTATCTATTTCACTATATGCAACACAGTAATAATAAACATAGGAAGTTGCATACTTTAAACACATAACACATTAGCACATATATTCATGTCATGGTCACACACACTTTTCGATGTTCATGTAATGCCCTAATCACTTTTCTAGGACATCCTATAGCTCATTTGGACACGTGTGTGTGGTATAACTCGTGGTTTAATAACGCTCTGATACCACTCTATCACAACCCAAACCCGCCCCTATGGGTTTAGCACCGTAATCGGCCAGTAATCCGAGATTACCGAAGGCCTGCTTAACAGTAATACAGTAATACAGAGTACAGGGGCTGGTGGAAGCCAAAATAGTAATTAAAAGATGTCCAATGAGTTGTGACAGTCTGTATGCAAAAAGACTTTTCATATTACATACACATTCAGGATAGAAGCAGTATACACATTATATACAATCATGTACAGACATTCAGTCTAGGGACCGAGCCCCTAACAATACAGTACAGTATCAGTCACAACATTATCACAAAACAGAGACAGAAAGGGAGAAACTAAAACACCCCTAGGCAACCAAAGCTTGCACAGATCTAGAACCTCTTAGTGAGGCACGAAGGTTGGCTTGACAAAACGGGAGTTTAACCCAACGCTCCTAGCAACGGTCCGGTGCATGTACACCTACATATATATATAAGCAGTGAGCTAAAGCCCAGTGAATAACATACGCGTAAAGAGGTTAAGAAGGAATGTCCTTTCAGGATTGAAAACAGTCAATTATCAGTATATCAGTCATTCAGTTTGTGGCTCATAATCATGCCATAACAGTCATTCAGAAACTATAATAGTCATATGTGGTACATCCAATAGCAAACAGTTCAGTAGGTCTTAAGAGACCGAATAGTCAGTTGATGGCCATCATATCAGTAAACAGTAGTGGTTCCAACAAGGGAACCGACAGAGATCTCTGTGTCAGTAGCAGTACAGTACAGTAACAGTAAATTGCTATGGATGCCATGAAATACAGTTCGCAAATAGGACAAACATTCAGTCAGGAGACAGTATTATTCATAAAGCAATTCAGTCATTCGTTCAGAAAATAATCTCATTTGAACATATCTTTACGACAGTGTTACTCAGAGTTCTGGGCTACAGATAAGCTAGAGCGTCCTTGGTTGCCAACCCTACACAGTTACAGGACGAACACACACTAAGCTACACAGTTGGGAAAATAAATAACTTAATCCCTAATTTGCCTCAGTGTGGTTCTACATCAATATTCTCATTAAGATGCTTTAATCTAGGTCTAAGAATGCCTAAAATGGAATGAGGATGCAAAGATGCACTTTAAAAACGTTTTTAGAATTTTCAGAAAACAGAGGTCCCGCTCGAGCGTGGGTTTCCTCGCTCGAGTGGACATGCAAACAAAAGGCTCCGCTCGAGCGTAAACTTTCCTGCTCGAGCGGTCTGCAAAACATGACAAAAGTACTGGATGGGTGAAAATCACGCTCGACGGGCGCTCGACCCCCACTCGAGCGTGTGACTCAGGTCCCCGCCCGAGCGTTCATTCCTCCGCTCGAGCGGACTGTAAAACAGTGCAAAGTGCTGGGTACACGAATTTCCCGCTCGAGCGCCACTTTCCCCGCTCGAGCGGGAGTCCAAAATTTGGAATTTCCAGATTTGAACCTCCAAACTCAAATCAAGTTTTAAAACACCAAATTCGATCCTCTTGGGCCAATTTTTTGGAAAACTCTTGTAAACTCATAATATAACATGTTTCAAAGATCAATTTGTAAAATCAAAGCCCAAGGGTAGTTCAATTAAATACCAATTTCAAATAAACTTCAAAAACATGATGAACAATGCAAATCCAACACATGCATGGGTTTCTTGGAACTCCAATGGTCTCAAACAAGATCAAATGCAAGATTTAACTTCAAAACATGGTGAATTCATGGATCAAGACCCAAAATATAAACATGCATGCAACAATTCTCATGAAACAACCTCAAAACTTCAATGTAAGAACATGCATGCATGATCTAGCTCTCAATTCAACATGCTAGGTCCAATTCAAGACTCAACTCTTCAATATAACATGAATGTAACATGAACCGTGCAAGAACTATCTTAAATACACAATCAAGAAGGTAATTACTCTACCTTAAGTCTCCAACTCCAAGTCTAGAAGCTCAATTTTGCAATTATCTTCCAAATTCTTCAAGTCTCCAAGTTAAGTTGATGAGCTCAAGTCCATCCTCCTACTCTCTCTCTCTCTCTCTCTCTCTCTCTCTCTCTCTCTCTCACTCTCAATCGGTTGTGTCTCTAGAGGAGATGGGTGAGATGGTGTTTGTGATATGAGACAAGGCTCCAAACAAGTGTACAAGACATGGTCACTTAATGGCAAAGTTGTAAATAAGTCTAACTTATGTAATTTATCAATATTTAATTTAGTTTAATCATACCACAACACATTTCAATTAAATATATCATAAAATCATATAAATCTTAATTAGCACAGAACATCAATCAATTTCAGATTCGGCCGCCGATAAGACCTCCAATTTGCAGTTTAAAGTATAAAACATGAACAGATAATTTAGCAGTCAAACAGATAGACATGCATTTAAACTAGCATGTTCAGTCAATCAGTCAGAACATCTAGTCAATCAGTCAATTAACATGCTTAATCATAGATTAGCACTATTCAGTGGTGTTATCAGTAACCAGTAGTGAGGGTTGTCACAGGGCCCAACAAAGGTGCATCACCCACCTCGGCCTAACAAACAGGATATCTACACGGTCAGCCATACAAGACCTCAAACGGTGCCATACCGATACTCGATTGGAAACTGTTGTTGTAGGCAAACTCCACTAAGGGCAAGTGCCTCTCCCACGACCCACTAAAGTTAAGGACACAGCCTCGAAGCATATCCTCAAGGATCTGAATAGTACGCTCGGACTGCCCGTCAGTCTGAGAATAATAAGCCGTGGTAAAGGTCAATTTCGTGCCCAAAGCACTCAGCAAACTCTGCCACAACCTAGCAGTAAAACGCGGATCTCTATCTGAGACGATCGTCACTGGGACCCCGTGCAATCTCATTATGTCCCGAATATACAAGTCGGCAAGATGATCTACCGAATCTCTCACGCGCATAGGGATAAAGTGCGCCGACTTAGCCAACCGGTCTACAACCACCCAAATAGCATCACTACCCCGCTGAGTCCTCGGAAGACCTACAACGAAGTCCATAGTGACATGCTCCCATTTCCACTCGGTAATAGGCAAGGGTTGCAACAAACCGGCTGGCCTCTGATGCTCGGCTTTCACTTGCTGACAAGTAAGGCACTTAGACACAAAAACTGCCACATCTCTCTTCATACCCCACCACCAAAACTGACGACCCAAATCATGATACATCTTAGTACCTCCCGGATGCACCGCAAGACGTGAATGGTGAAACTCTCGGAGTACTTCCTCTCGGCAAGACTTTGGCACAAACAAACGGTCTCGGTATCTCACACTTAGGTCGGGATACATAGTCAAACCCTTTTTAGCCTTTCCACTGGAGATCTTTTCTGGGAGGGATTCTACCTCATGGTCACCTCCCTGTGCTTCTAACACTCGACTCACAAGTGTAGGCTGCGCAACAACAGAAAACAAGGCCGCAGCCTCAACAGATTCGCCTAAAAGCAAATCAAACTCACCCAGTGCACCCAACATCTCCCACTCCCGGATGGCTATACAAGCTACATCACTAATGGATTTCCTGCTAAGGGCATCGGCCACAACATTGGCCTTTCCCGGATGATAGTACAACTTGAAGTCGTAATCCTCAATAAATTCCATCCACCTCCTCTGCCTCAAGTTCAAGTCTTTCTGTGTAAACAGATATTTCAGACTCTTATGATCCGAGAACACCTCGAATTTCTCACCATACAAATAATGCCTCCAAATCTTCAAGGCAAAAATCACGGCTGCTAGTTTTAGGTCATGTGTAGGGTAATTCTTCTCGTGTATTTTCAACTGACGTGAGCCATAGGCTACCACTTTCCCTTTTTGCATCAACACACAACCCAAACCCTCTCGTGAGGCATCACAGTAAACCGCATAACCCAAATCTCTCTCCGAAATAATCAAAACCAGAGCAGTGGTAAGCCTAACTTTCAACTCTTGGAACGACTTTTCACAAGTCTCACTCCATACAAAATTGACCCCTTTCCGCGTCAATCTAGTCAACGGCGAAGCTAACCTGGAGAAATCTTTCACGAACCGGCGGTAATACCCAGCTAATCCCAAAAAATTGTGGATCTCAAAAACACTCTTAGGCTGTGCCCAATCTTGCACTGCCTCAATCTTGGATGTATCAACAGACACCCCTTCCCCGGAAACCACATGGCCTAAGAACTTGACTTCTCCTAGCCAGAACTCACACTTCCCAAACTTAGCATACAGCTTATGAACTCTAAGCAACTCAAGCACCACTCTCAAGTGTTCCTCGTGCTCCTCCTCCGAAGGTGAATAAATCAGAATGTCGTCCACAAAGACGACTACAAAACGATCCAAGAATTTCCGGAAGATCTGGTTCATTTGGTCCATAAACACTGCTGGTGCATTGGTGAGCCCAAATGGCATCACTAGAAACTCATAATGGCCATACCGCGTACAGAATGCCGTCTTCGGAATATCCTCCTCCTTAACCCTCAACTGGTGGTAACCCGATCTCAAGTCTATCTTAGAGAAACAACGGGAACCCTTCAACTGGTCAAACAAATCATCTGTACGAGACACAGGGTATTTATTCTTAACTGTAGCCCGATTCAACTTCCGGTAATCGATACAAAGTCTCAAGGCACCATCTTTCTTTTTAGCAAAGAGAGCCAGTGCTCCCCACGGTGAAACACTAGGGCGAACAAAGCCCTTATCTAGCAATTCCTGGTGCTGAATCTTCAACTCACTCAACTCGGCTGGGGCAAAACGATAAGGTGCCATAGAAATCGGCGCCGTGCCGGGCACTAAATCAATAAAGAACTCAAAATCTCGCGATGAGGTGGTAAGCTAACAAAGTCTTCGGGAAAAACATCTGAATACTCACAAACCACTCTCGGTAATACAGTCTAGGTCTCAACACACTCACTACTCATAAAGCTAGCAATAAGACCACCAAGCTCACTCCGCCCTCGCGGAGCATACACCGGTGGCAAAACACTACCAACCCGGTCCCCTAAGAAATGGAAACACTTTCCGCTCAAGGTACAAACTGTGACCCTCTGGCAGTAACAATCAATAACAGCCCGGTATGACGATAACCAGTCCATATCCAAAATAACATCAAAACCCGACATAGCCATAACTACAAAAGAAAATGGGAGTCGGTGGTCGGCAAGCTCTATATCACAGCCCCGACACCTGTGTTTCAAAATCAACTCACCCCAACAGGTGATACAACACAAATTGGAGACACTACCTGCGCCAACTCCAACCCCAAACAGATGCAAATGCAGCAGATAAAAATGAATGGGATGCACCTGTATCAATCAACACATTGGCAACCGAGTTGCAAAACAAAAAGGCACATCTCACAACAGATGGAGCCGGTACAAGATCTTGCGTGGTAACAGCATACACGCGCCCTGATGGTCTCTAGTCTACCTGCTCACCTATAGGAGCATAAGACTGTTGCATAGACTGGGACGATGAAGCCCCCTGATTGGCTCTCAAGGCCTGAACTGACTGAGTTGTCTGATGGCTCTAAGTCTGCCTCAAACCAGATGCACCAAATATGCCACTCAACTGCGGGCAAAACCTCTTCAGGTGCCCCGCCTGACCACACTGATAGCAAGAGAGGGGCTGGCCTCTGCCCTGACTCTGGCTTTGAGGTCGAGCCGAAGATGAAGCTGCTCTCTGCCCTCCTCCTTTCTGCGGGCAAGCTGGAGACTTGTGGCCCAGCTGACCACTTTGAAACAGGTAAAGTCTCTCTGACTGCCTCTCCCAGAACCTGTACTCGGCACTGGAAAGGTAGATCTCACATAAGCTCCCTGGGGTTGCTGAGGGTTAGAACCCCTCTGCCTCCTACCATCCCCCTGACCATCCTGACTCCTCTTGGAGCCCCTCATCCTCTCCTCCTCCTCACGCATGATGATCTCCATATGAGCTGCAGCATCTACAAGACGCCCATACTCCTGGATCATGGACCTTGCGACTCTAGTCTTGAGACCGTAGCTCAACTTCTTCTCAAATTCCAAACAACGGTGTTCCTCAGACGCCACTAACTCAGGAGTAAACCTCAACAAGCTAGTAAATGCAGCCTCAAACTTAGCTACAGGCATACCCAACTGATTCAGCTGGCTAAACTGGTCCCTCAACTTCTCCCTAACAGCTGAAGATAAAAACTTCTCCTGGAAAGCGACTACAAAGGCTTCCCAAGTACCACCAATACGGCCCCTCACAAATTTCCACCACTGAACCGCGTCTCCTTTTAGCTGGAAAGACGCTAAGGTCACCTTCAAAGCCCCGTCTTCGATGCCAAGCATCTTAAACATTTTCATTGTCTGTTCAAGCCACTCATCAGCCTTCAGTGGCTCTTTCGGGTCACCTACAAACTCATCTGGATTAGACTGGAAAAACTCCCTCTTCAGAAAAGAAGGCCCTGCATCAACAACATGAGCCTGAACCATATTCTCAGCTCTGAGAATGCCCATGGACTCCCTCAATGCACCTGCTATCTCGTGGGCTAAGACGCCCATAGCCAGCTGACCCACTGGTTCGGCCATATTGGCCTGACCAACACCCTCCTGCTGTTCCGAAATCTCATCCGGTATAGGCATCTCCTGCCTACCATGCCTACCACGTCCTCGTCTTCGCCCTGACATCCTAATAAAGGTAACAAAGACGTTAGCACATTAACAAATGTGCCGAAGCTATAACACTCACGTCCTAATGCATTGGACAACAATAATTCACTCCACGTAAGCACATAATCACATAAGCACCTACGAATTTCATTCTTGGATAATAATAGGTCCGAGGTGTTGCTAGAGTTCCAGTTAGAAGCAGCATTGATCAAGTGCTTTTCCAATAGGACTCACAGAAACCCAAGGATCCAATCAACATCCTAGAAATTAAATCTCATACTCATATAGTCACATAAACATGTTATCACAGAAGTACATAACATTACACTTAAGTCTCTAACAAGCGAGACAAATCCATTGTGATACTAATCACTTCCCACGTACCCAAAGTATTCAAACCCGGTATGCTCTGATACCAAGTTGTAACGCCCTCAAAATAATACATTAAACCCAACAATTTCGACATGCATTGATATAAGATAATAAAACATTCTTCCATTCATCAAAGTATTCTTACAAAAGATATAATATGTTAACAACGAAAGTAAATGCCCTACGGGCTTATAACTTTCCAAGCCAACACTTGGATACAAAAAGTGAGTACTAACTCAAATATATATTAAGCCCTTGGCTTGAATTTACATGTAATAACAAAATAACCAAAATAACGAAAAGAGCCTTCAACTCTCGGAACCTCCCAAGCTAAGTCCTTGGAGGTAGCATATCACCTGGACCTGAAAATGATGTCCCATATAGGGTGAGTCAAAGCCCAGTAGAGATATACTAAACCAAATATAAACAATGACTAAAACATTAGCATTTGATAGGTGGTCAACACTTATGAACCAAGTTCTATTACAATACAGTTCCATGACAATCATGTCCATATTACATTTCTCATTTCTTTACTTATCCAACTTTCCATTTATACAAACATGGCTCAGAACCTGGCCAAACAATTAATTGAGACTATATCTCATATTAATATTTACTTCCAATATCAACAATTCAAATGAGACTAAGGCTCATATTAAAACACTTTCATTTCAAATGAGATAACAACTCAAAATGAAACACTTCCACAATTCAATAAGTACACATATTTGTTGTACTAATGGAGTTCATCCCCTATCTCCTCCCAAACAGGTTTGAGAGTCCATCCCCTATCTCCTCTCAAACCATGGAGTACATCCCCTATCTCCTCCTAAACAATATGCATATACAATGTATTCAACACTTGTCATATACAATAACCAATTAATACACGTATTTACTGTATTAATTCAACTGTCATATTTAATGACTTATTCAATGTGATTAGTTTCAGTTTTTCCTAATCAACATACAATGTCTACAACAATCATGACTATCCTCCACCGATAGCCCAAAGTAGTTATTTCTAAACAGATAATAAATGCATCAACAGATATAATCTCAACATTTTCATAGGTGAGTGATAAATTAATCTAACTACACCATTCAATTCCATAATTTCTCAATTTCATGGATTTCAACTAAATTCCACATTATCCCAAAATCAATTATACAAATTAATTTATTAAACAATTAGGGTTTTTCCCCATTTTCTCAATATCAACCCTAAGGTTTGATTTCACCAATTTAACAACAATAACGCCATTTCCCATGGTCTAACATACACAGGGAGTTTGAAAATCACAAAACCCCTCTTTTACAAATTACACAACAATCCTAACTTTTCCAAAATTACCCAACGACACCAACTCATCAAAATGACTAAAATTAAAGACAAAACTCATAAGATGGAGTAGGGTATCCCTACCTCGAAATTAGAAGCCCAAAGGAGAAGATGACCAAAACTCAAAATGCTCCAAATCCACTATTGTTCAGATTAAAACGAAGCCCAAGTCACCCTCTACCTTTCTTGCAAAGAACTTAGGGTAGGAACACACTAAAGATAGATGAAACCCTAGAGAGAAGATGAGTGTAGAGAGAGAGAGAGAGTCGATTCTAAGGTTTGATAGAAAGAGGGAGATGAAAAAATGATGTTTAACCTGCTGCTATGATTTGATATAACACAGGCTCGCTCGAGCGACCAGACACAAAGAACTCTCGCTCAAGCGTAGAAAGCTTCGCTCGAGCCAGCAATACGATGCTTCAGGTCTGCAACCCAGAAGCATGCTCGAGCGCAAGAATGCTCGCTCGAGCGAAGAATTCCAAAACATAGGCCTCGCTCGCTCGAGCGAAGGAAAGCTCGCTCGAGCGAAGAACTACTGCTCACAGGTCCAAAACTGGACGCAGACGTATGCTCGAGCGAAGGACTTCTCGCTCGAGCCACTAGGTACAAAACTCAACTCTCACTCGAGCGAAGGAACCCTAGCTCGAGCAAAGGATCTAAAACACAGAGCTCGCTCGAGCGACAAAAGTCTTGCTAGAGCGAAGGATCAAAATTCTGGACAGTAACCATTTGCTCCCAATCACACCCCATCTGTAACAATCCTGCCCATAACATCCCATAACTCAAATACAAAGTGTTGAATGACGGAAACAAGATATATACAACAACCAACATCTACGGAACCAAGTCCGGATTACACTAATCAATGGAGAGAAAACCGGGGTCGCTATATTTCTTGTCAAACTTTAACACCACAAGTGAATCTTAATACATTTTATGTTAGGGTTATGGCACAAGATAAATTATAATTTTGATACATGATGAGACAAATTTTTAGGCTTTACAAAACATAGAAAAATTAGTATTTTGACAAATGTAATTTACTATTATGATATGATAAATTAAAATTAATGTTTGTGATTTATTATTTAATTTTTACTAATTAAATTATGACATATTTTTTTATCAAGAATTTAGAACACACAATTAATGATATAAGAATAAATAAAAACTTATGTTATGTATAACTCTAATAAAAATAAATAAAATTAAAAAATTATTATTATTTAATTTTTATATTATTATTTAATTTTAAAAATTCTTTTTTGATTATTTATTTATACTCATGCATAACACGGATATTATGCTAATTATTTTAAAAGTAAAATTCATTTTATCATGGTTCGAGAATGGAACACTCTATCCTATTATAAATCAAATATATTAAAAAAGTTTCAATATTATACATTTTATAACGATATTACATTACAATTTTTTAAATCATAAAATATATAATATTATAATAAAAATGCATAAAATTGGCCCATAATTGCTCCATTCAAAAATATCTTATCCACACTTAATTTTTATTTTTTTTGAAATGAGCTATCACCAAAATTATAATGTGACCGTTTGGTGCAACTTAATTTTTATTTTATTTTATTTTTTGATTTTAGCTTAGTTTAAGCTAAAATGTAAGGTTTGATCCTGCTTTTTGAAATAACTTATGCTTACTTAAAATATAAAATTTCTTCATCATCTTTTTGGGGTGCGTGTGCTCGCGTAAAATTATGAAAGTTCACAGATTCTCAGCTTTATTGTTTATAATTTTATGTCAAATATGAATCTTGTTATATAGATCTCACAACGATATAATTTTTTCATACCACCTCCCTGTTTTTCTCTTTTTTATTTTTTTATTTTTTATTTATTTATTAAGGATAGATTCATACAAAACAAGCTCATAATTTAAAAACGAGACATCACATGACAAAAAAAAAAAAATTATGATAAGACTTCATCTTAAATGACACTAAGGGATTGTTTGGGTAGCAATTAAAATAATATATTTATTGTTTTTATTTATTTTTATTTTTTTTAGGTCACATTACTTCTATTTTTTGCACATATTTTCTTAAAAAGTAAAAAAATTACTAAAATAACCTATTCCTTACTTATCAATAATTAACGTATTTTGTAGGCCCATTTAAACCGTTTATTTTGTCAGATATTTCGTGTATTTTATTGATACAAAAAATTAAGTCGATCTGATAATCATAACATATTTAATTTATTGCGTTTTTACCAAAAAAAATAGACAATAATTATATTTTTAAAAATAAAGCATACATTTTTAAAGTGATAAACGTAATAAATTGAACAAGTTCCAATTATCGGATTAATCTAATTTTTGGTGTGAATATAATACATGAAGTACCCGACAAAATAAACAACTTAAATAACTAAAACGGACCATGATAAACCAAACAATACCCTCTAATCTAGCTTTTGGACGGGAAGATTCTTCTCCTATTTATTTATCCTTATGACAACCCCTTTTCTCCCATTTAACTTTTGCATGGTATTTCCTGGAGGCTTGGGAAAATACTAGATTAGAATTTATTCATTTTTGTTTGCCGTTGTCTTCATTTACCTTCTATGATTAGCTTCTTGTAAGATTTTTTTATAGTTTTTTTTTATTATTTATTTTTAATAGAAACATGGAAACAATATTTCACGATTAGGGATTAACGCAAAATTTTAATCTCAATAAAATGAATAAACTAAAACTTATAATATCCCTATCGGAGGAGGATCCTCTTCCGTTTTAAATTGGAGGATGTTATTTGGGCTCGTGGAGTGTATCATAGGTTTCATTTTGATAATTTGAACCATTCATTTTATCAGATACTTCATGTATAAAAAAAATTAAATTGATCTGATAACTGTAACTTATTCAATTTATTGCATTTTTCACAACAAAAATAAAATAGATGACGATTGTATTTTTAAAAATAAACCATATATTGTTTTAATGGCAAACCTAATAAATTGAACAAGTTACATTATGAAAATATATTAAGAGTAATTGAACAAGCTAGCAATAAAGATACTCCAACATCCTAAATTGTTTATTTAACACAGAAAATATGTTCACATTGTAAAATAGATAAGAGATACATCCTGAATTATTTATCTAACAGAGAAAATATGTTCACATTGTAAAATAGATAAACGATACATCCTAAATTGTTTATCTAAGAGAGAAAACAATAACTTAAAAATAATGTATTTTTTGTACCAAAATTTTAAATTTTTTTTTTCCACAAATTAAACCTACTTATTGAGATATTTTAATTGGTGAAAAAAAATTAAACATTTGAGTATGAAAATATTTTACTTTTAAGTTTTTGCTTTGTTATGCCGGAAAAATAATTTTACACAAGGGAGTATAAAAAATCAATAAATCTACCACCATTATAATTGTATATGAGGAAAAATAAATTTAAAAAATTATATTGGCCCCGCATTACCTCATATTAGTGGCTCATTGAGCCTGAGTTTCACTTCCCAAACAGCACCTTAATAACTAGCAGACTTCTTTGAATTAAGCCTTTGATTAATCTATAAATAAATATATAGTTATGTAAATCACCATTAGAAAAAAAATTATAAATATCATCCAAGTTGTCATGTAGTACGGATAATATATGATTTCGGGCTTGTTTGGCATAGACTATATAATCCATCTTTTTATCTCTTTATCTTTTTTCCATTATATCACCTCTTTACTTTTCCATATATTTTTTCGTAAAAAGACAAAAGTACACTTTTTTAGGACACCCTAAACCAAGGCAAGGGGTGTTTTGGAAACAAGCTAAAAAAAAAAAAAATAGATTTTTAGTTTTTTAATTTTTTTATACAGAAAAGTCACAAAATATTAACTTTTTTATACAAAAAATTTACAAAAAGTCAAAAAAATAAAATAAAAAATAAAAAATCAGCTTTCAATTAACTTTCCAAAACTCCCCTAAGAGTAATGATCTTCATATTTTATTTTTAGTTTGTCACATTTAAAAAAAAAAAATTGGTAAGAATTTTAAAGACAAAAAATAAAAAAAAATGAAAATTTAAACTGAACTGTCAATGCCATAATTCCATATTAATGATGAATGAACGAAATTATCCTTCAAAAAGATATCTGGACTTGAGCGTTATGTCTTTTCATTAAAAAATTTCAAAGTTGTCGAGCGCACTTAACTCTTTTTTTTTTGGGAATTCCATCTCTAGCCGCCATCCATCACCATCATTTTCAGTCCCTTCCAATCCTGGGCAATTTTATTTTCACACACAAATTTTTCTTAGTATGCACGTTTAATGAAATTTTTTTTTTAGTATAATTTTGTTTTAAAATAAAAATATCATAATTTTTTTATTTTCTTTTATTCAAAACTTAATTCTAAAATATCACAATCATCCTTCATCGCCAGCGCTACCTCTCTTCTCTGTCATCTCTTTTTACCGTCTCTTTTTCTATCTACTTGCAACTATCTTTTGCCATGAATCATATATTTTCATAAGTCTTCTATTGCGAATTACTAATTTTCGAGATTGATTGAGGAGGTTTAGGATGGAAGTGGATGAAATGGGAATGGTGGTGGTAGTATGGAGGGCTAGAAGTGGATGAAATGGGAATGGTGGTGGTAGTATGGAGGGCCAAGATTGGCAGAAATGATGGCGAAAAAGGGTGGGTGGATAAAAGAAAAAATAGGATTTTGAAATTCAATATAAAGATATTATTGAAATAAATAGATATGTATTGAGATTTTTTTATTTTTTTATTGTATGTATTGAAAAAGTTTTCATTAAATATATGCAACAAAAAAAATTAATGTGTGAAAATAAAATTATTCCCAACCCTCACATTGTAGTCTCTTTAATAGAAATAAACATTGGTTGTTTGAGTAGGTTAGAAATGAATTAGAATAATAACATCTCGCTCCACTTTTGTTTTTGTTTTTGTTTTTTTTTAATTTGTAAAAAATTAAAATATATATATATATATATATTTAATTGGCTTGCTCATCAATAAATAAAAATTTAAAATAATGAACACTATCCCATAATTTATGAATTTTAAAAAGAGGTATTACCCATATATGGAATAAGATTACTTAAAATCAAGTCTTTTTCTCATTTTTCATTTTTAACTCTTTAGAATTCTAATCGTACCTTTATATTTCTAAACATTGTCTTTTTATATTTGCAAATATAAAAAACTAAAAAGGAGTTGCATAGTGATTAGTGAAGGTGGTGAGCATGGTGGCAACAAGAATAATGATGCGTCGACCAGAGTATTGTTTGGGTGAGTTTTGAAAATGTAAGCATTACTTAAAAGAATAGCGGATCGTTTGGGAGAAGAATTGATTTAGAAAAGTAATGTTTAGTTGAAATTTATTCAAAGTGTAGAATTTACTATATAAGTGTTGAATATAAGACATATTTTATAATTATCTAACCATATGTATTTATCTCATGTTACTTACCATCAAATTTTTATTTTGAGGCTACTTTGTAATGTTTATAACCTCAAAACTAGTTTATACTGGTCACGATATGATAACCTATGATATAATTTAAACATAAAATTTAAATTTATTATTATAAAATATTTTTACTAATTAACCAATCAATTTTTTAGATTAAGTGTAAGATTAGGAGTACAATATGATCTATAATTTAGGACGACTCTCTCTTAGGTAATTTTTTCATACATAAATATATATTTTTTTTAAGCTAAGTTCAAAATTTTTAATACGTATGCATAAAATATATCCATATTTTTTTTATTTTAATGATAAAAAATATTTATAAATATCTATTTATTAATTTAATAAATAAATATGTCAAACAATTTATAAGTTGTGCATAAATGAAGATAATTTTTAATAATTAATTGAAAGTCAAGTTGGCCTAAATATTGAATCGACTAATTCATTTTATGAAAGAGTTATGACATAAGACAAATTATTAATAATTTGAATAAACTACCAATAGGTTCTAATAGTTGAATTTAATTCCCATTCAGTCTATTAAAAATATGTCCTTATACAATCGTCCCTAAGAATAATTTTTTGTGACGATTTTTTACATATAAAATTGACAACTAGTGACTTTTTTGTCATAATTTTGTAAATTATCTCTAAAACTTACAATTGGTGACGTTTTTCTATGACGAATTTTTTAAACTATCGCTAAAACTTATAATTAGTGACATTTTTGTGACAAAATTTTTAAATTGTCCTTGAAAATTAATAATTGTGACATTTTTTTAATAGTGTATAAAAAATATCATTAATTATCATAAGATCTATTGGACAATAAATCTACTTAGTAGGACCTATACGGAAGTCCCCCCATATAATTTGATGCATGATAAGACAAATTTTTAGGCTTTACAAAATATAAAAACATTAATATTTTGACAAATGTAATTTGATAAATTAAAATTAATGTTTGTGATTTATTCTTTAATTTTTACTAATTAAATTATGACATGTATTTTTTTATTAAGAACTTAAAATACACAATCAATGACATAAGAATAAAAAAATTCCTGTTATGTATAACTCTAATAAAAATATATAAAATATAAAAATTATTATTATTTAATTTTGTATTATTATTTAATTTTAAAAATTATTTTTTGATTATTTATTTATACATGTACATAGCACGGGTATTATGCTAATTATTTTATAGATAAAATTTATTTTACAGTGGTTCAAGACCGGAGCACTCTATCCCATTATAATTCAAATATATTCAAAAAGTTCCAATGTTATACATTTTATGACCATGTTACATTATATTTTTTAAATCATAAAATATATAGTATTATAATAAAAATGCATAAGATTAACCCATAATTGCTCCATTCAAAAATATCTTATCCACGCTTAAATTTTGTTCTTTTTTGAAATGGGCTGTCACCAAGTTTTTTTTTTTTTTTAGGTTTACCCACCCGGTATCCGACCCTTCGGGCCGACTAATCCGGATTCGGGGATGCAGTTCTGGATGGTTAGACTCAAGCCCCCTCCCAATTGGCGTTGCGGGGGGATCGAACCGTAGTCCTCCCTACCAAGTCGAGCTCCAATCGCCACTCGACCAACAACCAATTGGTGGGCTGTCACCAAGTTGCACTCCTTGTTAAGTTGTTGAAATTGATGATTAACTAGCTTCCATAAGAGCCCAAAACCAAAATTATAATGTGACCGTCTGATGCAGCGTAATTTGTTTATTTATTTATTTTTCCGTTATTAACTTAGTTTAAGCTAAAATGTAAGGTTTGGTCCAGTTTTTTGAAATAGCTTATGCTTATTAGAATATAAAATTTCTTCGTCTTCTTTTTGGGGGTGTGTGTGCTCGCATAAAATTATGAAAGTTCACAAATTTCTCATCTTTATTGGTTACATAATTTTATGTCAAATATGAATCTTGTTATATATTTTTCACAAGGATATAATTTTTTCATACCACTGCCCTCAGGGCCGGCATTGAGTTATTAGGAGTGTAAGGTGAATTTTTTTAATTGTTTGGATAAAATAAAAAGAATAAAAATTTATTTCTATTGCATTACAATTTAACAAAATTTAGATAACAAATATATATATATATATAATAATTAAATTTCAATTAGTTGAATCGAATATTTATTTTTTAGCTTACCAATGCTATAATAACTAAAATTAATTGGGAGTAAGGATGAGAATTTTCGACACCACTCAAGTAATATATAAAATTAGCAAGTTAGGATTGACTATTTTTCAACATGAATCTAAGTATGACACGATTCAATAACGTGAATAATTAGTTATATATTTTAATGTTCTAAGGGATGTCATAACATTTTTTTAATATTTTATTTAACTCCATTTAACTGAATAAAAAAGTATGTAAAATAATAATTAAGGCTAATAACTTTTTTTTTCATTTAAGATATGTATTTTTTTTTTACCTATTTTAGAGTCAATCTAGTAAAAAATATATAGTAATAAGGTATAATTTTTTTAATTGAAAAAATACAATCGAATTGAAATCAAACATTCTATGAATAATTTCATTTAGTAGAAATAAATTTTATAAAATTCAACATATGTGAAAATTTTTAATCTCTCCATATACTTGCTAAGTTATTTTTAACTAAAAGTGTAAATTTTCACATTAAATATCAATCGGACACGAATCAAATTAACACCCTATGACAACATAAAAATAAATGAATTGAACTAATATTAAAATAATTAAAATAATACCATACGACAATATGAAAATAAATTAATTAAATTAATATTAAAATAATTACGAAATAACACCACATAATAAACCTTCCTAATTAAAAATTTTATTTAAAATTAACCGCCTAAAACGACCGTTTTAATCATCTCACCTCAGGCCCGCCCTGACTATCCTTACTTATTTTTTATTTTTTATTCGAAGGATATACAAAACAAGCTCGTAATTTAAAAACGAGACTACGCACCATGAAAAAAAAAAAATAATAAAAAAAAAAAAATTTATGATAAGACTTCATCTTAAATGACCCTTTGGGATTGTTTGGTTAGCAACTAAAATAATAAACTTATTATTTTTTTTATTTTTTAAATCACCTCACCTCTTTATTTTTTTATATATTTTTTCATAAAAAATAAAAAATAAAAAATTACTAAAATAACCTATTCCTTACTTATCAATAATTAAGACAGTTAGTAGGCCCATCAACATTAGAATGCTTTGCATATATTTATTTGGAGGCATATCCCTTCCAATCCAACATCTTGAGACTAGCGTGTGCTATTTGAGACCGTAGAACTCACCACAGCCGTGTTTCGATAGTCTAAACTGTTTATTTTATCAGATATTTCGTATATTTTATTCACACAAAAAATTAGGTTAATTCAATAATCATAACATATTCAATTTATCACGTTTTTACCAAAAAAATTGATGACAATTGTATTTTTAAAAATAAATCATACATTTTTTAGGCAACAAACACAATAAATTGAACAAATTACAATTATTGGATCAATCTAATTTTTGTGTGGATGAAATATACGAAGTGTCCAACAAAATAAACGATTCAAATAATTGAAACGAGACCCGTGATAAATCTCATAGACCAAATAATACCCTTCAACCTAGATTTTAAACTAGAGAGGATTCTTCTCCTATTTATTTATACTTGTGACAACCCTTTTTCTCCCATTTAACTTTTGACATGGTATTTCCTGTACAGTTGTGATTGGGAGCCCGAAAATGGGACGCCTCGAATGCCCCTAATTTTTTTTTTTTTCAACAGAAGAAGGAAGAAGACGAAGAAGAGAAGGAGGGGGAGGGGAGGGGAGGGGAGGGGAGGGGAGGAAGGATTGAAGGGAGCCTAAAAAATGGAGGAGGATGGGGCAGAGGCGAGGCAGAGGCATGGCAACGCGATCGGCGACAGTTCTGCTTCCCCTCTCTCTCTTTCTCTCCCTCTCCCTCTCCCTCTCTTTCTCTACCTCTTCCTCTGCAACTCAGAGGTCGAAAATGGCGGAAGAAAAGAAAAAAAAAATAGGCTAATGCCCAAAACGACGTCGTTTTGGGCATTAGGGGCATTCGGGGCACGAAAATTCGAGGCACAAATCTTTATTCATTTCCTGTAGGCTTGGAAAAATACTAGATTAGAATTTATTCATTTTTGTTTGCCTTTGTCTTCATTTACCTTCTATGATTAGCTTCTTGTAAGATTTTTTTATAGTTTTTATTTTTGTTTTTTTAATAGAAACATTCAACCAGGGGACGGTGGGAACAATATTCCATAATAAGTGCCTAATGCAGAATTCTAATCTCAATGAAATGAATAAACTTTATAATATCTCTATCGGAGGAGGATCCCCTCTCGTTTGAATTGGAGGGTGTTGTTTGGGCTCGTGAAATCTATCATAGGTCTTGTTTTGATAATCCAAAAGCACTTTGTGTATTTTTATAAAAAGATTAGATTGATCCGATAACTATAATTTATTTAATTCAATTCAATTTATAAGATCGTCCCTTGTGAAGAGTGGAAATGGAGAGACAGAGTCAGCGTGTCAGCGTGGAGAGTGAGAGCGTAGAGGTTGGCAACCGGTGATCTGACGGAAAGGGCCAGGTAGAAAGCTTGGTGAAGCTAGATTGGGAGGTCTATTCACGATACTTGTGGATAATCTCCCAGAGGATATGAATCTGAAAAGGTTGTTTGGATTGTTTTCAAAGTTTGGCGTAGTGAAAGATCTATTTATACCAGAGAAGAGGAGGAAGGCTACTAGCTCAAGATTTGGCTTTGTCAGATATGGTTGTCCTGTAGCTGTTGAGGTTGTAGTCCAAAAAGCTGATGGGCTATGGTGTGAGGATAAGGAGCTAAAGGTTAAAGGAGCAGAGTATGTTAAAGGGGTGCAAAACAACAAAAAAGGGAATATAGTTAGTATTCCATTAGGGGGAAAGTATCAGAAGCAGCAGAGGGTGAGTATGATTGAAAATAGGGGTATTCAGAAGGAAGGGTTAACAAGACATCAAGGCCATGTTTGTTTGGGTAGACATAAGCTTGGGATTGGACTAATAGTCCAATAAAATTATTAATCCGATGTTTGGTTAAACGATTAAAGTACGAACTAATTATTTTAAACTTGACTATTAGTTAAGATAGGATAAATAATCCAACGAATTCGTAATCCTAGGACTATTAGTCATGGGAATGCTAATCCAGTCCGCCCAAACAAATATGGCGCAAGGGTATGGACAAATGATGTCATATGCAGAGGCTGTTAGAAAATGAAGTAATAAGGGAATGGAGAATGTAATCATTCAGGCCAGGGAAGTGGGTAATGGATGGTTATATGAAAGTTTGGTGGTTAAACTCCAAAGCTTTTTTTCCTTTGTAGCCTTTAAGGAGGAGTGTCTAAAAAGAGGTTTGAAAGAGGTATTAGGTAGAGAAGGGGATGGACGATTGGCATTTTTAACATTTAAGTCTATGCGGGAGATGAAAAACAACATCCAGAAGCTGAAAGAATGGATTTTTGATTGGTGCAGTTTGATGGAGGAGTGAAAAGCATGTGATATAGTTGAACAGGATCAATGCATTTGGGTAAGTTGTTATGGTGTGCCTCTCAATCTTTGGAGTGTGGATACATTTCGAAGTATAGGTTCATTGTGGGGTGAAGTGGTGCAGTTTGATGAAGATACAATTAACAATGTGCCATTTAAATGTGCTAAAGTTAGAATCATAACAAAGACCAAGGAACCCATTAACATGGTGGTGAAGTTGGAGTGCAGAGGCATAATTTATAACGTCAGGGTTTGTGAGAACATTGATGCTTCAATGGTTATGGATTAGAATCCAAGTCAAGGTTTGCACAAGTCACTGGTAAAGGAAACTTTTGTGAGGCAGGCAAAGAAAGATCGCCTCTCAGTGAATGGTGGTGGTCGAAAAGGGAGAGTCAGGGAGGTGAGTAGGGATGATGATGTGGAAGCTGAGGTGGAAATTAGAGAGGAGGTGGCTGAAAAAGAAGATGCCATGTTATAGCAACAGATTATAAATGAAAATGGTAATGAAAGTTGGGTGCCTGAAACGAGGGCGACTGGTACAGATAGGGGTATGGAGAAACCAAACGGTGGAGAGAGTGAGAGGTTGGGTCCCAGCATGCTTTTGAGGGAATCAATGGGAAAGGAGGTGCGTAGTGGGGTAGTCGTTGATGATCATGTTGTTACCTAAGGGTTTGTAAAAAGTATTAATGGATCTGAGGATTGTAGGCTCAGTATTAATATTGAGGTTGCATTAGTGGGAGCTCACAGAGAGGAATCTGTTTGTGGGCCTGGGAATCCAGATAGTGCCCAAGTCTGTGTGGGCCTGTCTCAGCATAAGAATGTTTTAGTTAGTTCACAAGCCCAATATAAAGAGAATGGCCACTGTCCAGCTGCTGGTTGTCCTCCTCAAATTTGAGACAAATTAGGTTTAAGACATGATGTGAGAATGACAGGTAACAGAGGAAGAAGGAGGTGAGGGAGTTAGAGAAATCGGTTATCATTTTCTGGTGGGTTTCAAAGAGGAACGTTGCTTAGAGCAGCAGTTGCAGCAATGTCACTTTCATTATCATAGAGTGGTCAAAGTAGTAGGAAGAGAAAGATGGTTCTTGAGGAAGCACAAGCTACTTTACAGATTGGAAGGCAATTGGGGATTAGCTGTGAAGGGATGGAGCAAAAGGTGCTAAACAAATTAGTGGAGTTGGAAAATCAAGATGCTGAAAGGTATGCTAAGATCGAGGGGGGGGGGGGAGGGGAGAAGGGTAAGAAATAGTGGACTGAAGAGCTAAGGGTGGTATAGGTGTTAAATTGGTCCTCATGAAAATTATGTCCTAGAATGTAAGAGGGTTGGGAAGGCAGGAGAGGAGGTGCAAAGTTAGATCTGTAATTAAGGATAGAAAAGTAGATGTTATGTTTATTCAAGAGACTAAGAAAATCAACATAGATGAGAACTTTGTTAAGTCTATTTGGCCATGGGAGAGGATGGAGTATTTAGCTGTAGATGCTGATGGGAGTGCTGGGGGTCTGTTGACCATCTGGAATTCAGACATTTTTACTCTGTCAGAGTGCTGTGGTAACAAATTTTTTTTGGCTCTTTTAGGTAATGTTAATGGATCTTTTGATTGCGTGCTATTTAATATATATGCCCCGAATGATGTGGCGAAGAGGACAAAGCTACGGGACATCATTCTTAGGATTAGAGTGCATTTTCATAGCCCTTGGTGTATGGGTGGGGATTATAATGAAGTCAGATGTATAGCTGAGAGAAAAGGGTGCTCTAGGAGAGATCGAGGGATGCAAGACTTTAATAACTTTGTTGAGCAATTACAAATGGTGGATTTACCAATGTTGGGTAGAAATTTTACATGATGTAATTCAATAAATGGAGATAGGTGGAGTAAAATTGGCAGGTTTTTGTTGGATCCTAGTTGGCTGAAAAAATTCAGATTTAAGCTATGGGGGCTACCTAGAAATGTATCGGATCATTGCCCGCTGCTGCTTATGGAAGATGAGAGAAATTGGGGTCCTAAACCATTCAGGTTTCTTAATACTTGGACCTTGCATCCAAAGTTCAGATTAGTAACATATAAGGCTTGGTCTGAATCACAGGTGGATGGGTGGGCTGGCTACAAATTAAAAATGAAACTGTGTGGTCTTAAAGCAGAGTTGAAAATATGGAATATTGAAGAGTTTGGAATTGTAGAGGATCAACTTAAGAAAGCAGAGGAGGAGCCACATGTATTGGATTTGTTGGCAGAGTCCAGAGTTCTGGAGGCTTATGAAATTGCATCTAGAAGGGAGGTTAGAAGTTTGGTGTGGAAGTTGCAGAGAAGAAAGGATTGGATTTGGTTCCAGAAGTCTAGATTAAACTGGGCTCAATGTGGTGACAAAATACCAGGTATTTCCATATTATAGCTAGTAAACGAAAAAGTAGGAATTTAATTGACTCAGTCGTAGTTGATGGGGTTTGTGTTGAGGATCCTGGGTTGGTAAGACAAGAGGTACTGAGACATTTTTCGAAAGTATTCTCGGAGGAGTGGAAGTCGAGACCAAAATTGATGGGTAATTTTGTTTCAGTTCGTAGATCTTAGATGGTGGAGATGTTGGAAGCTAGTTTTACAATGGAAGAGATTTGGGTAGCAGTGCAAGATTGTGATGGAAATAAAGCTCCAGGGCCGGACGGGTTCAACATGACTTGTATACAAAAATGTTGGAAGTTTATGAAAAATGATGTGTTCCAGTTTTTGCAGGACTTCTACACCAATAGGAAGTTAGTTAAAGGGCTAAATAGTTCTTTTATAACTCTGATACCGAAGAAGATGTATCCTGAAGGGTTGGCGGATTATAGGCCTATATGTTTAGTGGGAGTGATTTATAAAATTTTGGCAAATATTCTATCCAAAAGATTGGGAAAAGTTCTACCAGATGTTATAAGTGAAGTGCAAACAGCCTTTTTGGGAGGTAGGATTATATTTGATGGGGTAATGATTGCTAATGAGCTTGTGGATTGGTGGGAGAAGTCAAAGAGAAATGGTGTAATCCTCAAACTTGACTTCGAAAAGGCTTACGATTCAATTAACTGGGAGTATTTGTTCTTTATGATGCATAATTTGGGGTTAGGAGAAAAATGGGTGGGATAGATGAGAACATGTGTCACCATAGCAAGAGTGTCAGTTTTAGTTAATGGGTCGCCAACAGAGGAATTTAGTCCACAAAAGGGATTAAGGCAGGGAGATCCGCTTTCTCATTTCCTGTTCAATATCGTAGCTCAGGGTCTAAATGTGTTATTGGAAAGAGTAAAAGAGTTGGGCTTAATAAAGGGGGCTTCTGTGGGTATATCAGACTTGAGATTATCACATCTCCAGTTCGCAGATGATACGATACTGTTTTGTGAAGCAGAGTGGGCTGAAATTGTGAATATGAAAAGAATCCTGAGATGTTTTGAGGTTATGTCTGGGTTAAAGATAAATTTTCATAAAAGTGTAGTGTGTGGTGTAGGGATCAGTGAGGAAGAGTCTCAAGCTTTTGCCTTAGAGTTGTTTTGCTTGTGTCAAAAATTACCTTTAAAATACTTGGGTTTGACTCTTGGTGCCAATCCTAGAAGAAAGAAGTCTTAGCAGCCAATTGTGGATAAGGTCAGATCCAAGTTTGCACTATGGAAAAGGAAGTGTTGTATGTGGGGAGGCTAACTTTGATCAAATTTGTGCTGGATGGTTTACCAGGGTACTACATCTCTATTTTTAAAATGCCTAAAGGAGTAGTAAAGGAGATTGAAAGGATCAAGGAAGCCTTCTTATGGGGTAGTTCAGGTTTAAAAAGAAAGATTCATTTAGTGAATTGGAAGGATGTAACAAGGAGAAAGGAGCAGGGTGCGTTAGGATTACGTAGGATCAATGAAATGAATGAGTTCTTGCTGGTCAAGTGGTGGTGGAGATATGGGGTGGAAGATGGAAGAAAATTATTATTAGTAAGTATGGGGCCGAAGGGGGAAGATGGTTACCAATGAAGGAAGGGAGTGACAATGAATCTATTATGTGGAGTGATATTTTAAATGTGGCAAGATCTAATACAAGATTGTTTGAGTTCTTTGTATCGAAGTATCAAATTAAGGTTGGAAATGGGAACAGGGTTGCATTTTGGCTGATAAATGGTTATTGAATATCCAGTTGAAAAGAGAATTCTCGAGGCTGTTTATGCTTTCAGTGGATAAGGAAGGTACGTTGAGTACTTTTATGCACAGGAGGGACAACTCTCGGGATTGGAAGTTAGTGTTCAGAAGATCATTACTTGCCTGGGAGGAAGATGAGGTAGTCAGGTTGTAGGTATTACTAAGAGATGCTCCCAGTATTAGCTTGGAGCTGCAGGATTCAGTTGGCTGGACTGCTACTTCTTCTGGTTTGTTCATAGTGGCATCATTAAGAGAATGGTCAGAGGCTAACCAAGGTCCTTTATCTCTGGTGCCTAAGATGCTTTGGAGTAATGTGGCTCCTCCAGAGGCTCAGTTTTTGAGCTGGCTGGTGTGGAAAGGGAGGGTTAAAACCACTGATATGTTGGTAAAATTTGGGGTGTTAAGTCCAACAATGGGAAATGACTGTCCTTTTTGTAAAAGTGAAGCTGAAACAGTGGACCATCTATTTTTGCTTTGCCCTGAGGTATGGATAGTCTGGTCAAAATTGTTGCTTTGGTGGGGAATAAGTTGGGTCACACCTCTTAATGTAGTGAGTATGCAACTATGGTGGGTTGGAACAAAATTTAAGAAAATCGTGTTGAAGATTTGGAGACTTGTTCCAATTGCTATGCTCCGGTCTACCTGGAGGTTGAGAAATGAGTGTGTCTTTAAAGGTAGACTGCCCAACACGGATGAGTTGAGTGAGATAGTAAAGGTAAGGGTTGGGTTATGGGTTAAGTATAATTTGTCTAGCATACACTATTCAGTGCATAATATTGTGGAGAATTTAAGTCAGATTAGGATGTGTCTATGAAGTGCCTGGTGGAGCTGCTGAGTAGTGTTGGGCTGTGGGTGGTCATCTGTAGTATAGAGGTGTAGTTCTTGCTTTGGCTGGATGATGTTGGCAGGTCTGATGCTGCTATTTGCTGCTGATTTGGTCTATGCAGTGACTATGGGGTGATAAAATGTTGGTTTTTCTGATGGCAATCATCTGGTTTGGAGCTGGTGTAAAATTGTTTCTTGTTTGTTGCTATCCTGTTTGTTTGGATTTAGGTTACTTTTGATTGGCTTCTCACCAATCTTGGGTTTGTGCTTGCATATGATTGTGCTCCTTTGTGGTGCCAACCTAGTTGGGATCATGAAGGTAGCTTTGATGCTTGTGCACTTTCCCTGATTTGTTGATGTATGTTTCATGTAATATGCTTTTTCATCAATAAATCTTTTCTTTTGCTGATCAAAAAAATAATTTATTCAATTTATAATTTTTTTTGCAAAAAAATAAAAAATAAAAAATAAAAAATAGACGACAATTTTTTTAAAAATAAACCATACATTTTTTTAGTGACAAACTCAATAAATTGAACAAGTTACATTATGAAAATATATTAAGAGTAATTGAACAAGTTAGCAATAAAGATATATGTTCACATTGTAAAATAGATAAAAGATACTCCAACATCCTAAATTGTTTATCTAACAGAGAAAATAATAAGGTCATCATCTTCATTTTATTTCCCAGCCTCAAACCATGCCTATCTGATTCTTAGCATGTGTAAGGGAATGATACATTATGCTTTATGTATTTCTGTTCCAGGATCTATTCACTAAATGCTTAACGTAGCCTACTAACTGTCACGCCCCAAGATCCGTGACAACGCCGCACACTCACATAGGTGAACGTGCAAGGCTAAGAATCTAATCACATAACCCACAATGTAAAATACTCAAAATAAATCCTTAAATTGTCATAATGCTAAAATCCACAAAAAATTGATTATTCTTATCGTATGAAATTATCCACCAAGTCCACTAACAAAATCCATTAACAAAACAATAATCCAAGTACTTAATCCATAACCCTACTCTCGGCACTCCCATATGTAAAAATCCCGCGCAGCTCTACTCTTCAGAATCTGAAAAAAAAATAAGGGTAAGCTAGATAGCCCAGTAAATAACCAACCATCACTGCCAGCTGGATCAAGTATACAAAATAAATAAATAAATAAATAAATAAATCGATAACCAATAAATATAAATTTTTCTACAGTTCAATAAATGAACAATTATTTGTAAGATGGTTTCATAGCTAAAAATAAACAATGTACAATACATTTTAAATGAAAAGCCAACAAGATAATTCAAAGTAATTCGTTGTTCAAATCGATGGTTCGATATTCAGATGGTTCAATGATTCGATTCACAAAACTCAAGTCTTAATGACTATGGTCACTTAGCCCGTGACAAGGCCCAGAACCACACATAGGCCGGTGGTAAAGCCCCAAAAGAAACTAGTTTCTGTGCCAATAAATAACCCCCATTGGCTAGGGTCCAAATCATAGTCAGACTAGAGTGATGTTCAAAATTCAAACGATACACAACTTTCAAATAAAATATTCGATATTTTCGAAATAAACATTTGATACAATTTTCAGAATAGTTTTACAAAATATTCAAATAACTTTCATAATAATATTCGATGTTGTTTTATACTTGACCCATGTTTTATTTTAAGAGAACACGAAGGCTATAAATATATATTTATTATTTTAAACGATTCGATAGGAATAAAAATGAACCAACAGTGATAGAGGGTTACTTACCTCAAACAGCTAAAATAATAATTCCCAAGCTAATCTCAAATTACCAAGATCCACCTCAATCTCACAAACCTAATAAAATATTACACCGCATAAACAATTATTATGTGTACCCATCTATCTCTTCTTGTAACAACAATAAAATAAATTAACCTAATTGCCTATTAAGAACTCCCACAATTTAGCATCAAAACAAAGCCATCAAGGTTCTGGAAATTCTTAACCCATATTATTCTATTGTTGTTTATATACACATAAAAAAATTTGTAATTGCTTGTAATCAATCTTGTATCCCACAAACACACCACCATTAAACCTAACCTATCACATATTATTCTCAAAATATGAACCACCCAAATGGAATACAAAAATACACTCTAAAATTAAGCAAAATCGAGAACCCCAACATAGACTACATCAATATAATTATTTAATCATATAAGCCTATAAAATCATCTATTGATATATTAACACTAAAAATCATAATAGGAATACAACAAAATAAATCTTACCTAAGTGATGAATTAAAGAAAATCACCACTCCATGAATCCCCTTTCTTCACTTTGCTTTTGTTTTGTTTTCTCTTCTTTAATTTTTTTTTTTCTTGATTTCTCTCTCTTTTCACGCCAAACACACAGCCGCCTCCAACACCTCTCTTTTTTTTCTTTGTTTTATTCTCATTTTTTTAAAGGGTTGAAAACCTAATTCTTAAGATTACTAAATTACCCATACAATTAATTGAAATAATAATGCCATCTCATAAATAAATCCTTGATATTACTAAATGACCCATATAAATTAATGTAATTACCAATCTATCCAAAAATAATAATATTCAAAACTTGGGTTTTACACTAACTATGATGATTTTGTTTTAGTCTAAAATATCTTTTCATACAATTTTTTCATTTCTAATTATTATTATTATTATTATTATTATTATTTGCTATGAAATGTCACTCCTTTTAAGTTGCAATATTAATCGCCTACTGGGACAATATTTCTACTTTAAAAACACATTTATGTGGTTCAGAGTAAGAATTTTGTTAGAATTGCCTTTATGTTCAAGATATAATCGTGGTTTGGACCACTTAAACATATTTTAAAGAAATCAAAGAAAATCTACCAAATGCAAAAGAAAATCTATAGAGAACACATATTAGTATATTCTAGATTTTGACTCTCGTCTTTAGAATTAAAAGATGATTATTTTTTATAGAAATTTCAATTTGAGTTGCGTCAGGAGTAGGTGGAAAATATGTATGTTGTTTGTGATGAATTCTTATTTCTGTAATGGGAATTTATTATGCTTATGTTTTTTATTACAACAAAAATAAATAAATAAATAAATAAATTATATATTTTTGTAATATAAAATACGTTAATGCTTCTAGTGATGAAAGATCAAGATTGATTTTATTACTTTTCAACACATCATTTACATTGTTACTGATATCTATATATATCAATTATGGGAAGCTTAACTACTTCACTAACACCACAAGAAATCAGCTTTTTAGGGGCAAATTTATTCCGTCCCTAAAAGTGTAATATTTGTTGGGAAAAACTTTAGCCAACTAATTTACTCCGTTGCGAAGTTTGTCCCAAATGGTCCGTCTGTAAAAGGCAAAAAATGACTTTTAGAGACAAAATTTTGTATTTGTCACCATAAATAGACTTTTAGAGACAAAAATATATGATTGCAAAAAGTTTTAATTTTGAGACAACCAAAATTTGTCTCTAAATGTCTAATTACAGCCAAGAGCAAAAGAAATAGTTAAGGAGACAAAAAATTAATTTTTGAGACACCACAAATTGGTCTCTAAAAGTTTTAATTTTTTGGACAAATGAAAGTGGTCTCTAAAAATTTTAGTTTTTGGGACAAATGAAAGTGATGGCTAAAAGTTTTAGTTTTGTAGGCAATTAAAAGTGGTGTGTAAAGGTTATAATTTTTTTGAAACAACTAAAATTGGTCTCGAAAAGTTTGATATATATATATTTTTTTTGGCTTTTTGATTTTGTAATAATTACTCTATAAATACTAGTTTGAACATCAACTTATATTCGTTTCTTAATTTCTCAACAGCCAAACAAAAAAATCAAACATATCACCAGACCATCTGTTCATCTCCAAATTAAAATTCAACTATAGCAAAAAAAAAAAAAAGCTCATCACATTTAATAACAAACAAATACCATGCTTTGATTCATTAGTACGTAATATCTTGATTGTATATCATAAATTGACAGAGATTTCAAAAGTATCATTTCCAATTTATAAGGCTAGTGCCATAAGCATTGTTTGTAGCATTTAACTATTCAATGAATAGATTGTAATTGGAGTTATATCTGCCTACATAACAAAACAACTCATCGCATCTTCTTCTCAAGGACTTCGTTGAAATGGCATTCAAAATCTAGCAAAGAGCTCCCAAGCTTCAAATCGATGCAAGCTTGCAGGACCTGCATAGAACTGAGATCTTAGACCAAACTTACAGGACATGATAACAAGAAACATTGAAGACATAATGCTTCCTCAAACCCTTACTCCCAAAAAAAAGAGGAGAGAGTAGTGAAGAAATTTAAAAAGAAAAACATCCCCAAGCCAAAAGATTAAGAATAAAGGTTTATAAAATAAAAAATATGGATTCGTTGAACATCTAATCACAATTGCCAAGATGAAATAGCTTTCCACTAAATCTAACTACTTCATGACGATATGTGGATATTTATTGATAATAAAAAAGTAACATAGAAAGGTAATTCATGTAGGACAAACATTTCCAAGCAAGCTAATGCATTCAATTTTAGATTCAATATATGCTCTAGATTTTGAGATACGCTTTCTTGATAAAGAAGGAAAAACAACAAATTTCCATTTTGAGGCCAAGCTATTGGACCCTATCATAAGACTCTGAACCAATATCATCTCCAAGGGTGGGACTCATGTGGTCAATTGGTAAAGACACAAACTTGACTAGAAAATCATACTATGAAGTAACATTATGGAAGTACACCAAAAAAGGAGAGAATTCAATGTGCAAACAGCCTACCAAAAGCCTGATTACCTGAGAGAACTATAATTGATGGCCCAAAACTTCAAATAGAATGGTTGAAGTGTCGGGAGAATTTAACTTGGAATGGAAAATTTGAATAGTGTAAGAAACATGTTTTTTTTCAAGTATAAGGAAGTGAAAATTTCACAACTTCCTTTCGTGAATGACACACTGCTTGAAGTAACATATTAATATTATATCACATTAGAAAAGAAAAAAAAAGTGCAGACTTATCATAAGTGGTCTTTCAGTGTAATCATTCAATAAAATTAGTACAGATTTCTTCTACTAAGAAACTATATCACAACAATACCTAACGAACTGTCAAAAAATGTCTTACTAATTGAAACAAGAGAACCCAAGCTGAAAACTAACTAGCTATAATTAGAAAGATGCCCTGAGTAATCAAGTAATAGTCTAAATTATTCCTGAAAACTGTTATTTATATCCATTGTGAAACGCTAACTGCCATGATTAAAGAGTTTAGGGAGAAAAACAACAATGTTCATCTCTAATCTCATGCTGGCACCAAAAATTAGAGGTCTCTTTGCATAATAATCTCCTTTGCTTCCAAATATAAAGAATGCTTAGGTTTATTCGGTGTGTATTCATCCTTTCGCTTTCAAATATGAAGGGCACTCAGGTTTATTCGATATTCATCCATGAAGTTTATTTATACTTCATGTCTTCCTTATACGAGCTTAATCAAACAATCAACACAACAGATCTATAGTTGTATGCAAACACATATGCAAGCATAAAAATGCATTTAGAAATGGGGTACTGACTTCTGATATGTGAGTGTTGTGTTTCTATGTGGGAATAATGTGTAAATTACTTAATGCTGCCATATAGAAACCCACAAAGGAAATCGAATGTAGATCTCAGAAGATGACTTACTAAGAAGAAGAATCAGTAGAGGGTCCTCTTCGACTGATCTGCTGCATCAAGAAGTCGACTTTGGTGTTGTATTCCGTGCGATCGGACTCTAAGATTTGAATTCTTCCCACTAGCTCCTCATTGATTCTTCGTTGCTCTTCAGCCTCCCTTGTAGCAGCCTCATTATCCCTCTCGAGTTGGGCACGGGTATGTTTTCCAGATAATGTTGTACTTGGTTTTCGACCATGCCCTAAGCCTCGTAAGTAGCCAGATTTTTGTCCAAATACCTTAATAGAAAGTTGCTCATCGGATAGTGGGCCAGATCCATCTTCAATAGCTTTGTCCTATAGCTTTTCAAGCTTGTACTACAATAATCATTAGTTGAGATAAAACTAAGTATCCATCCATATTTTATTAAGGATACAAGGAACGGAAGTACATAAAGATTGATGTCTTACATGTCTAATCTCAGCATCAGCATGCACCCGTGCCTCTTTTTTCTCACTAAAATGCGTCTTTTTGTACAACTCAACAAGTCCAAGTTCCTCTCCAGTGGCATGGTCTCACTGTGCCATTTATAGCACACATTAAACATCAATATAGATTACGTTGTTCAATTACAATTGCAAAACATTAATTATAGATTCTATAATTAATACCTCATCATATTGCACTTTTCTGAAGGCCTTCGAGCCAGCAGTGTGGAGGACTTTCAACTTCTCTCGATTCAACTTATTCTTGCCATATCTCACCTATTATTAAATTCATAAGTCAAAGTACAAAGTGTTTCTTTTATTATTAAACATTTCTCATCTATAGAAAATATAGAATTGGCGATAGCAGGTTGATTTGGGTTAAGTACATCCCAAATCAGAGTACAAAGTGTTTTATAAGAAGAGAGTCAGCTCAGATTATCCCAAGGTGATGTTTTTTGAAATTGTGTGTTGCTAGTGCTGGTCTTGTTTTGAACACAAGCAAGTTGATTTGGGTTAAGTACATCCCACCCAAAGTCCAATTCTTTGGGTGGTTAGCTTGGAAAAATAGAATTTAAAACCACTGTGTTTGACAGAAAATGAGACAAGATTGACAAAGTTACCTTATAGTCCTTGTCAGACCACTTTTCTCACAAGAACCTCCACATGTCTTTTTCCATATTTTCAGGTGGATCTGTAAAGGCAGATTCCATTGTAGGGAAACTTCTAAAGTGTTGTCGTAGGTCATGGCGATAGCTCTTATACAGGTCATGCATCAAATTGAGGATAGATTTGATAGCATAGGGTTCATTGGTAAACTTAAAACCTTCCTGTCATACTAAACAAGAAAAAATTAAAGCACATTAAAAAAGATTTCCGAATGTGTGTAATGTGGTATTATTGTGAAGAAGTGATATTATCGAATTGATCATTCAAGAGGTTATTATTATTATTACTCTCTCTCTCTCTCTCTCTCTCTCTCTCTCTCTCTCTCTCGTTTTGCGAATGTGTGTAATGTGGATTGATAGGTTGCTTATCCAGATTGAAAGATAGTACACAAAATTATGTAGCTGCACAAGTGAGTCACATATATAGAAATCAAACTGGTTCTTATTTTGGTCCCCATACTCATTAGTACTGGCTCCTTTAATAATTCTTGCACAAAACATGTATTATTATCAAAGTCTCCTTTGCTCAAGTTCATGGTATGTTTTACCATTTTAATTTCTTAATTTCTTAAGATTCTATCTTCGAAAAGATTATGTTCCCATTGAAAAGGACACAAATAGCTCTGGTAGGGGAGGATAGCAGACAACGGTGTCTTCTGGTAGAAGAGAACACACAACTAGTGGAAACATAAAAGGTCTGAAGGCCACACATCTCATAGTATATATATACATCTATATATATATATAATAAATTCATGTAGAAGATGTGGATGGGAACGACAGCCCATTAAGCTTTGTAGTTTCAACTGAGCAAAACTATGCTCCCTCAAAGTTATTTATGGTGCTTGTTAATTATTGTGCCAGAAACAAATAAATGGTACAAACAGTGCTATCAAAATGCTTGAAGAAATAATTTGGGAAGCGGAAATTTACAAGGGAAATAACTGTCCAGAAAATAATTTGGGAAGATGAAATCTAAATCTCAGCAATTGTACCATTTACCTGAAGGTATACAATCAATGTTTCTTTATCCTCTTCACTAATATCAGTCCACATGGCACATTTTGTGGGGCAAATTGCCTAGTGACAATCCCTAATTCACTGGTAAATTTTTCAAATGCTTCACCATAGGGTCGTCCACTAACCTTACAAATCTGAATAGGCAGTCGCACCCCTTGATTTTTTTGCTTGGCCTATTTGAGGCTTCGTGACTTCCCGCGTCCTCTCTTACCCTTGGATGTGCCTACTAGAAACAACGAAAAATAATCATGTTAATATATAGATTGAAAAGAGGAGACCACCAACCAAAACAAAACATAAACTTAAAATATTTACAAACCATCAGTGCTGCAATGTGTGCTAGAAGTATCCGAGTGTGAAACTTGTGACGTAACTTCATGTACCGATTCTGATGTAAATGGGTGCAGCGTAGATGATCGAACTGATTTAATGGATGCATGGGGTCTAGGTGTTGATTGAGTGGATGATCGAACTAATTTAGTGGATGCATGGGGTGTAGGCGCATGGGGTCTAGGTACATACCTTGCTCGTCCTCTACCTCTTGTGGACATACCTATTTAGAAGCTGAGGGTATATATATCATATATTTCTACACTGCATATATACTAATAGACAGTATATGTATAATTAATACTCCAGGAAAAAACAACAATTATTTGTACTTGGTCCTATCAGGTTTAGTATAAGTAACTAGAAATTAAGCAGAATCATGCAGTGCATTCTTTCAGTTCTTCCGGTAAACATCATTAAATTAAGAGATCACAAGAAAAGTGAGATCCATCACAAAGGTCTAAGTTATGATTTACACATGGAATTCAACGCAATAATTTATAGATTGAAATGAGACAATAAGAAACCACCCCAAGTACTTAGGATTCAAAGCTTTTTGAGTTGAGTAAAAAATCAAAATGAGAGAAGAAAAAAAAAATATATGACTATATAAGTAAACAAGAATGATTGTTTGAAAGAATTAAAGCCAACGCCTACACAAAATAAAAACACTGTAACTTTTGCAAGTAGATTTTTAAAGTTGGTACCATGCATGATACTTTAGACAAACATAAAAACAAAGACCCTGTGTTCATCCAAAAATTATCATAAACTTAATCAAATTCACCCTAAAAACCAAAATAAATAAATATGATCAACAGTTGAAGCATCTAAGAATGGTATTGGTGACAACCTGGTGGCCTAGCAGGTGGTTCTGGTGTCAAGTGAAACTTTTCGTGGTTCCGAAGAACTTCACAGATTTCAGTAGGACGGAGCTAGCGGTGTTGTGCTTCTTGCAGTATCGGCTCAAGGTCTACAAAAGTCCAAGATTTACATGTTAAAGATCTAAAATAAAAGAAAAAAAAAATTCAAAACATTCATAAAATCAACAAAATTATAAATGACATGAAGACCCATAATCAATAAACTCAGCACTATATTTCAAACCAACCATGCCCAATTCATGCATGCAGACTACTTAGTTTGAATAGAGTTAAGGAGGCATTACATGTAATGTTAAAAAGCTTGGCATCATTCCATCAATCCAACCATACAAAAAAGGGCATTTCCAATGAAATCAAACAATATATTCAGAATTTCAAAAGCAACCATAAAGCCATAGAAAATTAAATAGCAACAAATTTCATTAACTATTATCACTATCATAATCAATCATATCATCATTGACTTCATTATCTTCAAGTTTCTCCTCACGGAATTCGCCATCAATATCAACACATATCATTTCCATGTCTTCTTCGCATAATTCTATGGGTTGATTATCCATGTGCACTGCATTTCCAAGACCAAATGATTCAAATTCTTGGTATGGGTCATTGTCTTTTTCTTTCTCTTCCTTTTCATCCCCTTTCACTAGAATGTCATATATTGCCCGAGGTATTATTCTTTGTACAACTCGATAATTGTTGCCAAATTTCTTGTCCTTCATATAAAACACTTGTACAACTTCGCATGCTAGCATAAACAGTTCATCCTTGTACCAAGTTCTCGTAACATTCACACTAACATATTTATAATCATCAAATTTCATTCCATTTTTTTCATTGCCAATATCCCACCAATTACACTTAAAGAGGAACACCCGATTTCTTCCTAAATATTTCAACTTGACTATATCTCTAACAACTCCATAAAAATCAATAGCTTTTCTTTTATGGTCACCCTTAACAACCACACCACTATGATTGCTTCATAAAAGAAAAGCTACATTCATTCATCGGTATTGCACCGGTCCTGCAAGGATTGCTTCATGTGATAAGTGTACGCATAAACGGATCATAATATCGAAAAAAGATGGTGGAAATATCTTCTTAAGTTTGCACAAAATTAAAACAATATCTTTTTTAAGTTGTTCTAAGACACCAACTCTCAATGTTTTTGCCGATAACTCCTTACAGAACAAGCAAAGCTCAATTAAAGCCTTGATCACATCCTTTTTCATATATCCACGTAGGGCAATAGGAAGCAATCTTTGCAAGATAACATGGCAATCATGGCTTTTCAACCCTATAATTCGACAATCACTAGTGCTCACACAATGTGATATGTTTGATGCATAGCCATCTGGAAACTTAACTGTACTCAAGAATTCACAAAAACTCCTTTTTTTCAGTTGGAGAGAGCATGAAGCAAGGAGTAGGTAAGAAAGTTTTTCCATCTACTTGCCTTAGGTGTAATTCAGGCCTTATACCCATAGCCACTAGATCAAGACGAGCCTTGTATGAGTCCTTGGTTTTTCCATCAACGTTCATCAATGTTCCCATCACACTATCGCATACATTCTTTTCAATGTGCATAACATCGAGGTTGTAGCGAACTTTGAGGGTTTTCCAATAAGGTAACGCAAAGAAGATGCTTCTTCTTGTCCAATTTAAATATTGAGGAGAACGTTTTCGCTTCTTCCTACGTTCATCTATCTTCCCAAATAGTGTCAAGTCAAGATGCTCCAATTTTCCTAAAACCTCCTCCCCAGACAACAACTTAGGATCCGATCTACGCTCTGGCTCTATAGCGATTCTGATTTTGACCCGAGTTTTGTTGCATTCCGGACTCAGACTTATAGTTTCTGAATGTTGTTCATGGTCATTTTTTTCGCTTAATCCCCCTTAAATTTGGTTTTTGGATTGTAGTTGTGTGTTTGGAATAGGTTGGTTGCTTGTTTTTCCAAACCTTTGTCTCCTAGATTTTTGTTCCTCCGCTCGGGCAACCATTCTTACGCTCAAGCGGGCTTTGCAAACTCTCAATATTTTGCAAACCTGCAAATACTGGATGAGTGTATTCTATGCTCGAGCGGCGTTTCCTATGCTCGAGTGTCGGTGGACGCAGCGTCCAATCTTGAGCTCGAGCGATGCCCTTCATATGCAAAACTTCTGAAGTGTGTATTCTACACTTGAGCGTCACTTCTTGCACTCGAGCGGAACAATGTGTCTGACGCTCGAGCGTCATTTTTCACGCTCGAGCGGATTGCGTGTATAATAGATCACGAAAATGAAATTTTTCGTCACTTTTTCATTCCTCTCTCTCTCTAAAACTTTCGAAAAACCTAGATCTTGAGTTTCTCTCTCTAAAACTCATATTCTCTCCATTATTTCACCTATATCCATTGGGATCTTCACCCTAGTGCCTTTGAGAAAAAGGTAGAACGTCTCAAGAGCTCTGTTTTGATCCGAGTAGAAGTTGGTTTCGACATCTTTGAAGTTTCTCATATGTTTCTTTGGTCTTCTAAGCTTGGGGTAGGGATTTTCTACACTTTCATATGGTTTTTAATTTAGTTATTTGATGATTGTGTGACAATGGTGGGCTTTGGGTGTATTATGGACAAACCTAAGGTTTGGGTTGTAAAATCAAAAGAGGGGTTTCTAAGTGTATGTTGTGGAAATGGTTATGAGGTTAAATATATGGTGGTATGGTTACAAAATAGTTGATTTTGGCCTTGGGTTGATATTTGGAAAAAAAGAGTTCGCCCTAAAATGATTCAAATATTTATTTTGTATAAATAAATGGAATTAGTGTTGGAAATATGAAATTGGATGAATATTGAAATAGATGGTGGGGTTGGATATGTATTATCTCACGCCTTTGGAAATTTTGAATTAATTATTTGTCTTGAGATTGAATATCTGTTTAGAAATAACTGTATTGGGCTATCGATAGAGGATAGCTATAATTGTTGTAGAAGTTGCATGAGGATTAGGTGAATTAAAACTAATCTCTTGTTGGTTGTCATTAAATATGACTATGTTTTAAATACATTGTATATGTAGGATATTTAGGAGGAGAAAGGGGATGTACTCCATGTTTGGGAGGATATAGGGGATGGACTCCATTGAAATTAAGTTGGTTGGAGTGTCCTGAGTGAAAGTCCCGAAATCGCGTGTATACATGCTTGCCGATCCCGCGGACGAAATTTTCGTAAAATGGCAGATGGAAGTGTTTGTGTGGTAATTGTGTTGATTAGATAACCACTGAGTTGTAGTCTTAGTTGGGTTGTTGAAAGATAATGAAATTGGCTCATGATTGAAATGAATTGAAGGAAAATGGAATAAGATATGAACTTGGTACTTTTGATTATATAAAAATGTGAATGTTTTGTCACATGCATTGTATATGCATATTGTACTTATATTTTTGTTAAATCTCATATATTGTGTTAGATTATTCCTGCTGGGCTTGGGCTCACCCTATTTGAGAAAGCCCATTTTCAGGTATTGGTGATATGCCTCCGCCAAGGCAATAGTTTAGAGGGACATTTGGGGGCAAGAGCTTCTTTCTTTTGTGTATTTTTTTTTTTTTTTTTTTGTATAGCCAAGGGCTTTAATTGTATTGAGCTAGGCTCATTTTGTTGTAACCAAGCAATGACTTAGAAAGATGTAAGCTTATAGAGCATATGATTACCTGTTTAGTTTTCAGTTCTCTTATCATTGTAACACATGTTGTAGATTTAGGATGAACAATTTGTGAATGTATATCGCATGTGTTATCTTTTGTATACTATCTTTGATGAATGAAAGCATATTATTTCTATTATTTTTCCGTTTATGGGTTGTATTTATTGTATAATTTTGGGGGCGTTACAGCTTGGTATCAGACCATACCGGGTTTGAATACTTTGGGTACATAGGAAGTGGTTATTACCATAATGGGTTTGTCTCGCTTAGTTGAGACATTAGTAAGTATTGTATGCTTGTGTGATAACATGCTTATATGATTATATAGGTATGAGATTTAGTTCCTAAGATATTGAGTGGGTCTATGGGTTTTTGGAAGTCCTATTAGAAGAGCACTTGATTACTGCTATTTCTAATTGGAACTCTAGCAACGCCGCAGGACGGTCATTATCTAGGAAGGAAATTCGTATGTGTTTATGTGAGTACGTGCTTAATTGGAGTGAATTACTATTGTCCAACGTATTGGGACGTGAGTAAGTTAGCTTCGGCACATTTGTGAATGTGCTAATCTCTTGTGTTACCTTCATTAGGATGTCAGGACATGGTGGTGGCAGGTGTGGTGGCCTAGAAGGCACGAGGTGCCTATACCAGATGATATTTCAGCACAAGAGGAGGGAGTTGGTCAGACCATTATAGTCGAACCAGTGGGTCAACAGGCCATAGGCGCCTTAGCCCGCGAAATGGCCGAAGCATTGCGGGAATCTACGGACATTCTCAGAGCTGAGAATCAAGTCCAGGCCCAAGTAGCTGAGGCAGGGCCATCTTTTCTGAAGAGAGTTTTTCTAGTCAAATCCGGATGAGTTTTTGGGTGATCCCAATGAGCCACTGAAGGCAGATGAGTGGCTAGAGAAAATAGTGAAGACATTCGATGACCAGTTGAGGGTGACCTTGGCAACTTTCTAGCTGAAGGGGATGCAGGTCAATGGTGGAAGTACGCACGTGGGCGCATTAGGGTGACTTGGGAGGCTTTTGTCAACGCCTTCTAGGACAAGTTTCTACCTCCCACGGTTAGGGAGAAATTGAGGGACTAGTTCTCTAAGTTGGTGCAGTTGAACACACTAGTGGCCGAGTTTGAGGCCACCTTTACTAGCTTGTCCAGGTTTGCACCTGAGCTTGTGACGACTGAGGAGCGCCGTTGCTTAGAGTTTAAGAAGAGATTGAGGATCGGGCTCATGTTTAGAGTGGCCGGATCCATGATTAGAGATTATGGGTGCCTTGTGGAGATGACGGCCCATCTCGAGGTCATTATGCAGATGGAGGATGAAAGAATAAGGGGCTCTAGGAGGAGTCAGGATAATTAGGGGGACAACAAGCGGCAGAGGGGGTTCTAACCCCTAATCGTCCCAGGGAGCTCAGTCGCGGTCCACTTTTCTAGTACTGAGTTCGGGTCTGGGAGGGGTGGTCAAGGAGATGTTACTTGTTATAAATGTGGTCATTTGGGCCACAAGTCTCCAGTTTGCCCGTAGAGAGGAGGAGGGCAATGGTCTGCACCGTCTTCAGCTCGTTCTTAAGGCCAGAGTCAAGGTAGAGGGCAACCACTTACTTATTATCAGTGTAGGCAGGCGGGGCACATGAAGAGATTTTGCTCTCAGTTAGGTGGCATGTATGGTGCGTCTGGTTCAAGGCAGACACAGAGTCACCAGCCAGCACAGTCAGCACAGGCCTCAAGGGCCAATTAGGGAGCTTCTTCTGCTCAGTCAATGCATCAGGCTTATGTTCCGAGGGGTGAGCAGGTTGAGCAGAGACCTACGGGGCGTGTGTATGCTGTTATAGTGCCAGATCTTGTACCTACTCCTTCTGTAGTGAGAGGTACCTTCTTGTTTTGCAATTCAGTTGCTAATGTATTGATTGATATGGGTGCATCCCATTTTTTTATCTCGTCTTCATTTGCATCAGTTTTGGGCTTTGAGTAGGCTCAGTTCGCATCCCCTATCTATGTAGAGTCACCTATCGGTGGAGAGGTTATTTTAAAGTAGGGGTGTCGGGGTTGTGATATAGAGGTTTCCGGTCGTTGACTTACATTTGCATTCGTATTGCTTGATATGTCTAGTTTTGATGTTATTTTAGGTATGGACTGGTTATCGTCATACCATGCTGTTATAGATTGCTACCATCAGAGGGTTACTGTATGTACCCTAAGCGGTGATTGTTTTTATTTCTTGGGGGATCGGGTGGATAGAGTTTTATCACCAATATATGATCCGCGTGGGCGGAATGAACTTAGTTGCCTTCTTGTAACCTTTTTTGCGTGGTGAGTGTGATGAAGTCCAGGCTGAGTTGCCAAGGGTAGTTTGTGAATACCCCGATGTCTTTCCTGAGGATCTTACTAGTTTACCACCTCATCGAGAGATCAAGTTCTCTATTGATTTGGTGCCTGGTACGACACCGGTTTCTATAGCACGTATAGATTTGCACCTGCTGAATTGAGTGAGTTGAAGATTCAACTCTAGGAATTGTTAGATAAGGGTTTCATCCGCCATAGTACTTCAACGTGGGGAGCATCGGCTTTCTTTGTTAAAAAGAAAGATGGAGCGTTACGACTTTGTATAGATTACCGAAAGTTGAACTGGGTAACTGTTAAGAACAAGTACCCCATGTCTCGTATAGATGATCTGTTTGATCAGTTGAAGGGGTCTTGTTGCTTCTCTAAGATAGATCTGAGATCAGGTTATCATCAGTTGAGGGTAAGGAAGGAGGATATCCTGAAGATGGCATTCTGTACGTAGTATAGTCATTACGAGTTTCTAGTGATGCCTTTTGGGCTAACGAATGCTCTAACTGTGTTTATGGATTTGATGAACCGGATCTTTCGTAAATTCCTAGACCATTTTGTGGTCGTTTTTGTGGATGACATCCTGATTTACTTACCCTCTGAAGAGGAGCACGAGAAACACTTGTGGGTGGTACTTGAGTTGCTTAGAGCCCATAAACTGTATGCTAAGTTTGGGAAGTGTGAGTTCTGGCTACGGGAAATTAAGTTCTTAGGCCATGTAGTATCCGGAGAAGGGGTGACTGTAGATTCATCTAAGATAGAGGCAGTGCAAGATTGGGCACAACCTAAGAATGCTTTTGAAATTTGTAGTTTCTTGGGGTCGGCCGGGTATTATCGTAGATTCGTGAAGGATTTCTCTAGTCTAGCCTCACCACTAACTAGACTGACAAGGAAGGGAATTAAGTTTGTGTGGAATGAGACTTGTGAGAAGTCGTTGCAACAGCTTAAGGTTAGAGTTACCACTGCTCCAGTACTGATTATTTCGGAGAGGGGTTTGGGCTATTCGTTATATTGTGATCTCACGGGAAGGTTTGGGTTGTGTACTGATGCAAAAGGGAAGGGTAGTAGCCTATGGATTGCGGCAGTTGAAAATACATGAGAGAAACTACCTTACTAATGACCTAGAGTTGGCGGCAGTGATCTTTGCCTTGAAAATTTGGAGGCACTATCTATATGGGGAGAAATTTGAGGTATTTTCTGACCACAAGAGTCTGAAGTATCTGTTTACACAGAAAGACTTGAATTTGAGGCAGAGGAGGTGGATGGAGTTCATAGAGGATTATGATTTCGAGTTGCATTATCATCCGGGGAAGGCCAACGTCGGGCCGATGCTTTGAGTAGGAAATCAATTAGTAGTATGACTTGTATCGTTATCCGAGAATGGGAGATGTTGGGTACTTTTGGTGAGTTTGACTTGTATCTTACAGAGTCCGTTGAGTCAGCAACATTGTTTATGGTAGTTGCACAACCCACACTTGTGAACCGAGTGTTGGAAGTGTAGAGGAATGATCTTGAGGTAGAAACCCTCCGGGAAAAGATCTCCAGTAGGAAGGTCGAAAGGGGCTTGAACGTGTATTCTAACTCAAGTGTTAGATACCTTGACCGTCTATTTGTGTCAGAGTCTTGTTGAGAGGAAGTACTTCGAGAGTTTCACCATTCATGCCTTGCGGTGCATCTGGGGGGCACAAAGATGTATCACGACCTTAGTCGCCAGTTTTGGTGGAGGGGTATGAAGAATGATGTAGTTGTGTTTGTGTCGAAATACCTTACTTGTTAGCAAGTGAAGGTCGAGCATCAGAGGCCAGCAGGTTTGTTGCAACCCTTGCCTACAGCCGAGTGGAAAGTGGAAGCATGTCATGATGGATTTTGTTATGGGCCTTCCGAGGACTCAACGGGGGTAGTGATGCCATTTGGGTGGTAGTTGACCGGTTGACCAAGTTGGTGCACTTTATATCTATGCGTGTAAGTGATGCAGTAGACTATCTTGCCGACCTTTACATTAGGGACATAATGAGGTTGCACGGGGTTCCTATGACGATTGTTTTGGATAGAGATTTGCATTTTACAGCTCGATTATGGCAGAGCTTGTAGAGTGCCTTGGGTACTAGACTGATTTTTAGCACAATATATCACCCTCAAATTGACGGGCAGTCCGAGCGTGCCATTCAGATCCTTAAGGATATGCTTCGAGGTTGTGCCCTTGATTTTAAGGGGTCGTGGGACAGGCACTTGCCCTTAGTGGAGTTTGCCTATAATGACAGCTTCCAATCGAGTATTGGTATGGCACCGTTTGAGGTCTTGTATGGCCGACCATGTAGATCCCCGGTGTGTTAGGCCGAGGTGGATGGTGCCCCTTTGTTGGGTCTAGAGTTGGTTCGGCAAAAGATGGGAAAGGTGGCACTTATCCGAAAGCGATTAGTTACGGCTTAGAGTCACCAGAAAAGTTATGCCGACCGTAGGAGGAAACCCTTGTCTTTTAAGGTGGGAGATCATGTCTTTTTGAAAATATTACCTAGACGGGGTTTGATGAGATTTGGGAAGAGTGGGAAGTTGTTCCCTCGATTTATTGGACCTTTTGAGATCCTTAAGCGGGTCGGAGAGGTTACTTACCGTTTGGCACTACTGCCACAACTTTATGAGGTTCATGATGTGTTTCGTATTAGTATGCTTTGGAAGTATGAGCTGGATCCATCGCACGTGTTGGATTGGACCGACTTGGAGGTAGATGAGGATATCTCGTATGAGGAGAGACCGGTGAGGGTCTTGGATACACGGGACCAAGTCTTGCGAGGCAAGATGATATCCTTGGTTACAGTATTGTAGAAACATCACAAAATTAAGGAAGTAACTTGGGAGTGTGAATTGGAATATCCAAACTTATTTGTTGGTGTTTGAATATATATTGAGATCTTGAGTATGCTAATGAAATGTAAAAGCATTGCATATGTTTTAAAACACGGGAACATTGTATATGTTATGGGGTGCTTGGAAACATGGATTCAATATAAGCATTGCACATGTTTTGAGAATATGGAATATCGTGTGTTATATCACTTTTGAAAATATTGTATATGTCATGTAAATTTTGAACATTGTAAATGTTTTGGGAAATCGTAAATTGCACTTTCAATATGGGACTTGTGTATCGAGTTGAAGAAAATGGATGACCGAAGAGTGGGTCATGGTGTTGAACTTGTTAGATTAACGTTGTTGTGAATGGTTTAATAATGATTTTGAACTTGATTTGAAATTTCGGGGACGAAATTCCTTAAGGGGGGGAGGTTATAGCGATTCCGGTTTTGACCCGACTTTTGTTGCATTCCGGACTCAGGCTTATAGTTTCTGAATGTTGTTCATGGTCATTTTCCCCCTTAATCCCCCTTAAATTTGGTTATTGGATTGTAGTTGTGTGTTTGGAATAGGTTGGTTGCTTGTTTTTCCAAACCTTGGTTGCACAGATTTTTGCTCCTCCACTCGAGTGGCCATTCTTGCGCTTGAACGGGCTTTTGCAATTTGTGCTCCTCCGCTCTAGTGGCCATTCTTGCGCTCGAGTGAGCTTTGCAAACTCTCAATATTTTTGCAGACCTGCAAATACCGGATGAGTGTATTCTACGCTCAAGCAGCGTTTCCTACACTCAAGAGGGTGGACGTTCGAGCATCCAATGTTGAACTCGAGCGATATCCTTCGTCTGTAAAATTTCTAAAAGTGTAAATTCTGCGCTCGAGCGCCACTTCTTGCGCTTAAGCAGAACAATGTGTCTGACGCTCGAGCGTCACTTTTCACGCTCGAGCAGACTGCGTGTATAACAGACCGTGAAAATGACATTTTGCATCACTTTCTTCATTCCTCTCTCTCTCTCTAAAACTTTTCAAAAACCTAGATCTTGAGTTTCTTTCTCTAAAACTCATCTTCTCTCTACTATTTCACCTAGATCCACTGGGATCTTCACCCTTTGAGAAAAAGGTAAAGCATCTCAAGAGCTCCATTTTGATCCGAGTAGAAGTTGGTTTCGATATCTTTGAAGTTTCTCCTTTGTTGCTTTGGTCTTCTAAGTTTGAGGTAGGGATTTTCTACACTTTTATATGATTTTTAACTTAGTTATTTGATGATTGTGTAACAATGGTGGGCTTTGGGTGTATTATGGACAAACCTAGGGTTTGGGTTGTAAAATCAAAAGAGGGGTTTCTAAGTGTATGTTATGGAAAGGGTTATGAGGTTAAATATATGATGGTATGGTTACAAAATAGCTGATTTTGGCCTTGGGTTGATATTTGGAAAAAGGGAGTTTGCCCTAAAATGATTCAAATATTTATTTTGTATAAATAAATGGAATTAGTGTTGTAAATATGAAATTGGACGAATATTGAAATAGATGGTGGAGTTGGATATGTATTATCTCACACCTTTGGAAATTTTAAATAAATTATTTGTCTTGAGATTGAATATCTGTTTAGAAATAATTGTATTGGGCAATCGGTTGAGGATAGCTATGATTGTTGTAGAAATTGCGTGAGGATTAGGTGAATTAAAACTAATCTATTGTTGGTTGTCATTGAATATGACTATGTTTTAAATACTTGTATATGTATGATGTTTGGGAGGAGAAAGGGGATGTACTCCATGTTTGGGAGGAGATAGGGGATGAACTCTATTGAAATTAAGTTGGTTGGAGTGTCCTGGGTGAAAATCCCGAAATCGCGCGTATACATGGGTGCCAATCCTGTGGACGAAATTCCCGTAAAATGGCAGATTGAAATGTTTGTGTGGTAATTGTGTTGATTAGATAACCATTGAGTTGTAGTCTCAGTTGAGTTGTTAAAAGATAATGAAATTGGCTTATGATTGAAATTAATTGAAGGTAAATGGAACAAGATATGAACTTGGTACTTTATGATTATATAAAAATGTGAATATTTTGTCACAGGCATTGTATATGCATATTGTACTTATATCTTTGTTAAATCTCATATATTGTGTTAGATTATTCCTGCTGGGCTTTGGCTCACCCTATTTGGGAAAATCCATTTTCAGGTGTTGGTTATATGCCTCCGCCAAGGCAATAGTTTGGAGGAACATTTGGGAGCAAGAGCTTCTTTCTTTTACGTATTTTTTTATTTATTTATTTTTTTTGGGTGTAGCTAAGGGCTTTAATTGTATTGAGCTATGCTCATTTTGTTGTAACCATGCAATGACTTGGAAAGATGTAAGCCTATAGGGCATATGATTACCTGTTTAGTTTTCAGTTCTCTTATCATTGTAACACATGCAGTAGATTCAGGATAAACAGTTTGTGAATATATATCGCATGTGTTATTTTTTGTATACGAACTTTGATGAATGAACGCATATTATTTTTTCGCTTATGGGTTGTATTTATTGTATAATTTTGGGGGCGTTACAGGCTCACCATTGAATGCCTTGCTTTTTCGGAAAACATGATTATGCGGAAAAAAGCGACGATGTCCCGTGTAACAAGTTTTCTTCCAATGATGCAAGTATTGGTGAGATCATCCTCATTATATGAAGGACAAGCCAATTTCCCTTTGGTGCTCCAACCGGATAGGTTACCATATGTGAAACTCGAGATCCCTATGCCCAGGAATAAGCAAAGGCATTATAAAAAATGGATCCTTCATACATTTCCATGGTGGTAAATTGTATGGGATAAGAAAAACTGGCCATATGCTATATGAGTTACTCATGTTTCCAAACGGGTTAAAACCGTTGCTAGCTAGTCCGAGCCTAATGTTATGAGGATCTTTGGCGAATGACACATGCTTTTTTTCATAGTCTTTCCACTCTTCAGAGTCAACCGGATGACGCAATACATTTTCCTTCTCTACAAGTTTATCCTTGTGCCACTTCATATCAGTAGCTGTCTTCCTTGATATGAATAGCCTTTGTAGCCTTGGTTTTGAAGGAAAGTATCGCAGAACCTTGTGAGGGATCTTTTTACCTTTACCTTTACCTTTACGAACTTTGTATCTTGATGCTTTGCAAGTAGAACACTCATCTTCATTTTCATACTCCTTCCAAAAAAGTATACAATCATTCTTGCATACATGTATTTTTTGATAGCCGAGGCCCAAATCTTGAATTATTTGTTTAGCCTCATTGTAAGAGCAGGGATGCGTTTCACTAATGGGAAGTGCCTCCTTCAACGATTCCAACAACATCGTGAGTGATATGTTGCTCCATCTATTAAATGTCTTTAGATGTAGCAACTTAACCATGAATGATAGTTTGCAGAATCGTTGGCAATCTGGATACAAATCTTGCTCTGCATCCCTCATTAATCTTGCAAATTTATTTGTTTGTCCACCACAACTACTAGGGAAATCAGGATTACGACTACTAGATGCTTCTCCCACATAGCCAAATGTGGTTGTTCCACTTTGTATGTCATGAATAACTTCTAGCACCTCAGTATTGGGGCTATTTGACTTCTCTATTACATTGTCGAGATATTCGTCATTTTCATTTTGTGAGTCATCATTGTCATTCATCTCTGTTTTTTCCATAGATTTACTTCTAAGCCATCCATTGCAATATATTTTTTCCATAGATGCTAGGTTATAAATACAAATTACATAATCTATAAATAAACTGCTGTAAACTTGGGTTAAAATTACATAAAAGCGAGGAAGAAAAAATTTTCCTCGGCAAATGATATAATTATCTAATGACCCACTATAGTCAACAAAGAGTGAAGATCCTCTAGAGTGATTTTTTAAATGATTGATATTTAATTCTATCAAATTTGAAGGTACAATAATCATTTTATTTTCCAACTCTCAAAGTCTTACCTTATCACTCTAATAAAAATCACTCTTGAACAAAATCCTTAAAATCTGTCAATTTTTATATCTGCAAACTTATTTAGTAACAGCTCTAATGCTGTAACTAATCATTGTGGATACTTTTAGACTTGGTAAATAAGGGTCAATCACCAAATCTAAGCTTGATCAATCACTATATATAAATATATACGAATAGGAAGAAGTCAAAGAAGAAAGAATGAAATGTATGAATAAACCAAAATGGAGTAAAGTGCGATTTAATATATATATATATATATATAAAGCACTTGGACATATGCTAAAAGCAGAACAAGTGTTGATTAGTCTACCACACAATTGCTTCGTAAATTTCCCTGCTATAGGTGGTCGTGGAAATAATGCAAACAAATATATAATCTGACTACCACTAATCTCTGAATATGTTATATATAATTCTCTAAACGTTCCTTCAAATCAGAAAAAGAATAGGTCCTATTCTCATATGTAAATAGAGTTTCTCAACAAGTTGACATAACTAAACGACATTATGCTGCATTTTTCAAGGACAATCCACCTCAACTACCAAGTCAACATCGATAAGTATAGTTTTGGTTCAAACTTTGCATTAAATTTCATAGCAATTCAAGTTGTTTGACTTGAAGTTAAAACTACAGTCAACTTTATGCAGTCACTACTGCTTTGAATGGACACATATAACCTGCCATTTCAAGCCTATGAAGGAAAAAAAAGAATAAATTACGGCTATATTTCAGCATATAGAAATCAACATCAAGAAAATAAACTTAGCCTAGATCATTAGTATTAGGTAAATTTGCAACATCACTCTACAAAAATCCTTTCCAGATGTTGACAAAAATATAACTATTTAACAAATAAATCCATGAACCAAAAAATAAAATAAAAATTGAACGACTACACTCAATAAGATCAAGAAAATCACAGATCGAAAACCAAATCTATGAGACTGAAATCGATTAATTGATCAAACCTGGATATTGAAATTGCTGTTGAGAGATGAAATTGTCGTCGAGATTAGATTAAGGATTGAATCTCAGAAGCAATCAACAAAGAAATCCAGTGCCACTGTTGAGTTCATTTCAAGATAGAAAGAAAGCAATCAACAAATGGATTTGAGAGAGTCTCCTAAGTAATCAACAAATCAATTTGCGAGATAGAAAGAAATCCAGTGCATTCGCAAGAGAGCAAGAAAGGCTATTTCAGATTAAGGATTTGAGAGAGAGAGAGAGAGCAAAACCTACTATGACACAAAACCTGCTATTTCTCGACTGTTTGAGTTCAAAGAATGAATCTATAAAATAAAAGAACGTATGATTTGGGTTTCTTGGGACCAATTAGTGTATGACATTTTTGCCACCAAATAGACTTGTTTCTAAAAGATAATAATATGATTAAATGTGTATTTTTTAAAATTACTTCATTTTGTCCTTAAATTCATGATTTTTGCAGACAAATTATTTTTTGTTCCTAAAAATTTGTCTTTAAACTCAAATTTGTTGTAGTGTAACAATCTAACTATCAATCTAACTACTGGATGAGATCTTGTTACAAGGGAAATGATTAAGTGGATTACAGTAGTATGGGCCTTATGTTGTACTCAATCTCTTCTTTGTAGCCTGTAGAATATCTTCCTTATTATTCCCCCTCAAGCTAAGGGGTGGAGGACAGATGATTAGCTTAGAAGAAAGAAAATAAAATCTGGGAGTGGATAGTGGCTTGGTGAACACATCAGCCAGTTGATCAAGAGTGGGGATATATTTAATAAGGTGAATAAGATTCGCAACAACCTTTTCCCGAACAAAGTGGAAATCTACCTCAACATGCTTGGAGCGACTATGGAACACTGGATTAACAGCCATAGAAATGGCAGATTGATTGTCACACCAAATAACACGAGGAGAAGATTGAGGAATGGAAAAATCAGTGAGCAACATTTGTAACCAAGTGACTTCAATGACAGTATGAGCAAGAGAGCGATATTTAGCCTCGGTGGAGGAGCAGCTAACAGTGGATTACTTTTTAAAGGACAAAGAGATGAGGTTAGAGCCCAAGTAAATACAATAGCCAGAGGTAGAACGGCGATCAGTAGGATCACTAACCTAGTCAGAGTCAGTGTAGGCACTAAGAGTAAATGAACTGGAATTAAAATGAAGACCATTTGTGAAAGTTCCCTTAACATAGCGCATGATGCATTTAATAGCTGCAAAATGACTCATAGTGGGAGAATGCATGTATTGGCAAGCTTGGTTGACAGCAAAAGAGAGCTCAGGTCAAGTAATGGTAAGGTATTGAAGGGCACCGACAATATTGCGATATAGAAATGGTTGGGTACAAGGAAGAGATGCATCAGTAGACAAGGGAGGTTTAGTGGAAACTGGAGTAGCACAAGGTTTGTAATCAATCATCCTAGATTTGGCAAGCAAGTTGGCAGGATACTTGTGCTGGGAAATGAAGAAACTAATCGAAGTAGATTGGACTGATATACTAAGAAAATAGGAAAGAGGACCAAGCTCTTTTATAGAGAAAGCTTGGTGCATATGAGATAAAAGTTGGTGAATATAGATAGGATCAAAACCAGTGAGAAGAATATCATCAATGTAAAAAAGAAGATAGGTGAAGGAAGATGAAGTTTTATGAATAAAGAGAGAGGAATCACAAAGACTTTGAGTGAAGCCTTGAGAAAGGAGAAAAGAACTAAAAGTAGAATACCAGGCTCTTGGTGCTTGTTTTAAACCATAAAGGGCTTTGTGTAGCTTGTAAACTAGTGAAAGGTGGGGAGGATCAACAAAGCCAGGTGGTTGTTCCATATAAACTTCTTCGGCCAACTTGCCATGAAGGAAGGCATTGGAGATGTCCAGCTGTTTAATGGGACAATGGTAATGTAAGGCAAGACATAAGAAAATACAAATAGTTGGTTGCTTGGCAACCAGACTAAAGGTTTCCTGAAAATCAATGCCATGCTATTGGAGAAAGCCTTTAGCAACCAACCGAGCCTTATGTTGAGCAATAGTCCTATCAGAGGCTCGTTTGAGTTTAAAAACCCATTTGCATCCAATAGCCTGTTTGGAAGAAGGAAGAGGGACCAATGGCCAAGTGCCCTGGTGTTGAAGAGCATTGTATTCATCAAGCATGGCTTGAAACCAGACTGGAGAAGTCAAAGCACTTTTGTAGAAGAGAGGCTCAGAATTATCTACACAAGCAGTCAAGCAAACAGGGCTGGTTTTAGACCTAGTCTGCATGCGATGACAATTAGCAGTAAGAGGAGGCAAAGGCAACACAACTGATATAGAATTAATAAGAACATAGGAAAGCTGTTGTGGCTCAGAAATAGGCTACTGCAGTGGATGCTGCTATGGCTCAAAAATAGGTTACTGTAGTGGCTCAGAGACAGGAAGATGGGGCCTAGGCAGAATAGAGGACTGTTATGGCCTGGGTAGAATAAAGACTGTTGGGGCCTGGGAGAGGACTATTGTGGCTTGGGTAGCTATGGGTATAGTGGCCTGGGCTATTGAGACCTGTGAGGTGTTGAAAAATTGGGAGATGAAGACCAAAAGAAGTCCTACAGGGGAGAGACAGAAGAAGAAGATGCACTAGTAGAAGAAAAAGGAAAAATAGATTCAACAAATCTGACATGCCGAAAAGTAATTCATAAGGAGACTGATTAGAAAGACACTAGGTAATCTATTGATCAAAAAAGTTATAACGGCAACAACATCAAACCAATAAGTGAAAGGAACTGAAGAGTGGTGTAGCAAATAAATAGTCATTTCAGTAATGTGTAAGTGCTTCCTCTCTGCAACTCCATTTTGAGATGGAGTGTGAGGACAAGAAAGCTGGTGATGAATGCCATGAGAGTGCATAAAAGCTTTAAACTCCACAAATTTAGCATGCACTTCACTTTTATAAGAAACAGGATAAAGCCATGTAAATTTAGTAAAATCACCAATGAACAACACACAATACTTGTATTGAGAAGAAGAACAAGTAAATGGCCCCTAGACATCACTGTGTATTAATGCTAAAGGCTAATTTACATGATTATTGGAAAGGTGAAAAGGTAATCTATAACACTTAGCCACAGCACAGTCAATACATGAATGTGTAGTCTTATTAGATGACAAACACAAATAATGCTTAAGAAGATGAAACTTAAAAGAAGAAGGATGGCCTAGTCTTCGATGCCATGTATTAGCAAATGCAGACGAAGAGGAAGATGAGGTTGAACTACTATAAGCATGAGGTGAAGCATGAAAAATATTGTCAGAAAATTGGTAAAGACCATTAGCATGAAGACCTCTATAAAGAATAGCCTTGGAATGATTGTCCTGAATAGAAAAAGTAGAGTGATAAAAAATAACAGAACAATTATTATCTTTGGCTAACTTTTGGACAAAAACAAGATTAGAAGAGATAGAAGGAACATGCAACACTTTGTCTAGTTTAAAAGAGTGACGAGGAGTAGGAAGAATACCTTGCCTAGTATTATGAATAGAGAGTGAAGAACCATTACCAATGGTGACTTGATCTCCTCCATTATATGGCTGATAGGAATTCAAAAGGTACAAATCATTGGTAATGTGATCAGATGCAGCCGAGTCCAAGAACCAAGGATAAGAGGTTGAAGTAGTAGTATCAGTTGGCACAGATGCAACAAAGGCTTTAGATTGATGCTGCTGAGATTGAGGTGAGTGATGTGGATATGAAGGAGAAGGTTGAAAATTAGGGTCTAGTCTGTGCCAACACTCTAGAGCAGTGTGATTTTGCTTGCCACAGATTTGACAGATCATGCCATAACTCCAAGAACTTGATCAGCCTTCTCAACCTTGCAATCTACTACGAAATGAAGAAGATCGACCTTGAGTATATCTATTTCCGCAATGATAACTGTGAGAACCATGGGAATAAGAAGTAAAATCTTTTGAAGAAGACATAAGTTCCTTCATTGTCACATAAACAATAGGGAGATCCGAGGCTTGTTTCAATTTGCCTTCAATATGAATAGCCTCTGAGTAGAGTAAACAAGAAAGCTCTTCCATAGTGATACTCTTTGAATGAGTATGAATAACAATTTTAACAGTATCATATTCATTAGGCAAGCCATTCAAAGTGAGGAAAACAATATCCTCATCATCAACAAATGAAGAGGCAATGCTCAATTAGTTAACTAAACTTTTGATTTTACTTAGATATATCTCCATGGAGTCTGATTTCTTCGAAATTGAACTCAATTTGTTCTTTAACTGATGAATATGAGATCTTGATAGAGAAATAAACCGCTTATCAAGCATTTGCCATTCCTGAGAGCTGATCTGAAGATAAAGAACAGAAGTGAATATGGAAGGGGAAAGTGTGGCTGTGATGCAACTAAGAAGGTGTGCATCAATCATCTTCCAACGAATTGCTTCTGGATTCACAATCTCTATTCCTAATATACTCGGAATTGTATTGCTAGGGTAAGAAAAGGTACCATCTACAATCTTTTAGATCGGTGGCACGAAGGATGTTTTGTATCTGGCTCTTCCACATTATGAAATTAGTGTTATCCAACTTCCTTGTAACAAGTGATCCAAGATTCGAGATCAAAAGACCAAGATTTGAAGGAATGACAACTTCAGACGAAGATGACGACTCCATTGTAGCAATCACAGTTATAGATAACGGAGAAGATGACATGAGAGTCTTCGTCGGAGTCGAAGCTCTGAGAATCGATGGATGGCAAGTTTAATCTCACAGGAGAATCGTCAATTGCTCATCAGAGCTGAGACAAGCTCTGATACCATGATTAAAGATCAAGATTGATTTTATTACTTTTTAACACACCATTTATACTATTACTGATATCTATATATATCAGTTATGGGAAGCCTAACTACTTCACTAACAATCTAACTACTGGATGAGATCTTGTTACAAGGGAAATGATTCAGTGTATTACAGTAATATGGGCCTTATGTTGTACTCAATCTCTTCTTTGTAGCCTATAGAATATCTTTCTTATTATCTAGGCCCTTCGAACCTCTATGTGCTCTTCCTTGCGCATACTCCTGCTTTGTGCTAATAAGTTTCACTCATCTTTGTCATCATCTTCATTGTAGTTGAAAGGTAGAGGCACTAACTTAAAAGCATGATACTTGCTGACATTATTTAGATGTTCATTCTCTAACCTTATCAACAATCAAATAAGAACAATAACCATAAAAATAGTAAATTAGATGATCAATCACAAGCTCTATAAATGAAATCGTGGCAAAATCTTGAAAAATACCTAAAGAAATTCCATATGCCACGACGAATGATCTCTAGGATAGCTACAATTGCAACTACGGTTTGTTTATGCAAGAAAGGAACCTGATGGAACACTGTTTGCAGCCAAATGAATCTCAGAAAAGCATTCAAAACCTGCATAATTTTTCATGAAATTCATTAGTAATTTTGAGATCAAACCATATGGTAAATCCCAGAACTTATTGTTTCTTTCTCACCATGGTTGCAAAATAGAAACTCTTATGTGGGACTAGGAGCTTGTCTCTTAACCAACGATTCTTCGACTTTCTATGAAGGAGACCCCAGACCAAGACTAGGTCCCAGTAGGTACCAAAAACCACATCGATCACAGAGGTAATTCATGCCAATATATTCCAACCAGCCCCTTTGTTAAGAGAGTAAGCTGTCCTTATACAAAGAGCTACTATGGTTATGAAATATTTCACTCCATTGAGTCCTTGCATACCATCTTTCTCTTCATAAAAGCATCGAAGGCATTGAGAAGAAGAAAATGAGCTATTTCAAGTGTCTAATTATAAGATTGGTAGCTTCAAAAAAACATTCTTTGATTCTTTGTTCTTGAACTTGGACATAAATTTGTAGCCAAGCTTGAGCAGAGTTTAAAGCCATGCATTGAATTAATTGCATTCCTTACAATGAGTCCGTTTGGTATTTTATTTATTTATTTATTAATATTATTTGTTTTGTAAACTGAAAGTTGATAATTAGAAAGAAAAAAATGAGAAGCATCATTTCTCTAACTTTTTAATAATTACTCTTTTTTTTTTTTTAAAGACTCATAAGCTGTAAGCAAATGTTGTACAATTTGAGTATAAGTACAATGCTACAAACAATGTTTCTTTCCCCCTCTCCGCCAAAATAAGAACACAAAAACTCCAAAGAATAATGGGTACTACTAACCCTAGGTAACGGCCTTTAAAACCGGTAAATCTTGCGAACAAACCCTTGAATTGGAAGAAACCAAACAAGGACTTACCTGAAAGAGATGAGACATGTATGGAATTGTGGCAACAATGAAATAGAATGTGTTGTAGACACCACTATCCATACAAGTATTTTGCCTATGTTTGTAGTCTCCCCAAAAATAGTAACAAAAATAGAACTCTAGGCTTCTAAATGCTTACACCAGTAACAACACAACAATCAACACTTCTAATTATTTCCAAAAAATAAAAAAATAAAAAATAACCTAACATAAATCCCATCTACTCACCTGGCTTTTTAGCTGATATGCCAAGAAAAAAATTAGGAAGTTTCACCTGTGAGGAAAAGAAAATCTTATATAAGTAAACTGTTTAAATTGTCAAACGTTTTCATTATCGGATCACATTATCAATCAAAAAGAAACAAACAAAACTAGTAACCAGAAAACATTAGAGTCTAAAGACAAATGACAAATATCCAGTAGATATAATCCATTTGTAGCAAAACCGAGCAGAAACACAACCAATGAGTAACATTTAGTAACAAAATCCAAATAGGCATAATGAAAATCACAATAGAACAGAAGGCAGTGATAATATCAACAACAAAGCCCTATATCCCAAAACCCATTAGAGTACCAAACCAAAGATCCAAGAGAATAACAGAATATAATCACATTGAATACAGAAAGGCCCGAACCATCCCTATGAGAAACCCAACAAGTACAACCCACTGTGAAAGTGTGTAAACAAGTGAAGAACAACAACTAAACACAGGCGCAAGAGGAATGAAAGGCACCACAGACGAAGCCCTAGAATAAAGGAAGAGATTTTGGGGGAAAATGAAGCGAAAGGTCGAGGGCTAGGTTTTTAAAGCAAACCAGTCCACTCGAGCGAGGGTTTACATGCTCAAGCGAGAACCTAAACACCCATGGCTATGCTCGAGCAAGGAATCATGTGCTCGAGCGCTAAAAACACCCTCTCAGAAGTTTGTTGCCTCTGCAAAAGTGCTAGAAGAGTCACATTTCCGCTCGAGCACCACTCTCTTCGCTTGAAAAGGGTCAAAAAAAAAAAAAACAACAACAACGAATAATGCACCCTTCTGAGCTGATTAAAAACCAACTCACCCTGTAAAGTGGAACCTGAAACAAACAAAGGTGAGCACAATAGCAAAAATGTGACACTAAGATGAGATAATCCACAAATCATGAAGCTGCTAACCTGCACTTTGACAATATGGAACACAATATCATGAGCAAATCAGATAAAAATTGATCAATGGGCATAAGCCACATGAGAATACACAACTCACAGACAATCATGAGAGCTCACATAATGAATGTGTGTGTGTGCAATCCTTGAGAGACCATAGAGCTAGAGTTAATTCTCGTCGTAATCGGATGGCTGGACCTCCGGCAAGAGTAATTAAACATTACTGAGAAAAGTCAAACCACTAGGAATCAAGGGGTATTTGTTGAGTAAATGCAGAGGCTCCCCCTCAATCAATGAGTCCATTTTTATTTTATTTTATTTGAAATTGTTGACTTTTCTTTCTTGTGGGTCACTCACTGGTGGCATGCACGCTCAAGAGTATGGAGACCAAACCAAAGAAACATGAAATCAATAAAGATGGCCTGGTTGGTGCCTCTGAGGTAGCCTTTTTCTAATACCCGGTCTTCAATGAACTGAGGGAGGAACTATGGAAGTGAAAAATGATGGTAGATGGTTAAGAGACTCAACATCACCCATGATATGCTAGTATAGGTCAATTCCTTTGAAAATGTATAAGAAACATTGTTAGTGGTCCATAGAGAACTTTGATCACTTATGCGGAAACCCCTGAATAGTTTATCTTAAGGATGTGTACAGAATGAGATCATGAAGTCAACGAACACGGGCATTCAGAATGAGCTATGGACAAAGAAGAATGAAATCTTGCTAGCAGCATGAGAGTGTTCATATGAATTTAAATGCAGAGATGACAGGAATCAATGACAATGAAATTATAGCATCCAAGCACACATAAAGCTAATCACTCTCCTCGACTCAAGTAGCAGGTAACTCCCTAGTGACTGAGCACTACACCCAAGGTCTTTCTAAGGAACTCAAACCTAAGAAGATCAAGGGGTTTTGTAAAAATATTAGCTTTTTGATACTCAGTGGGTACATGTTTAAGAACAACAAGGCCCTTTTCCACTAACTCTTGAATGAAATGATGACGAATGTCAATGTGTTTGGTGTGAGAGTGTTGGATAGGATTTTTAGAAATGTTAATGGCACTATGTTATCACAGAAAAGAGTGAGAGTGTTCTGGTCTATACCATAATCATGAAGCATTTGCTTTATCCACAACATTTATGCACAACAACTCCTTGCAGCAATGTACTCAGCCTCAGCAGTCAAAAGAGAGATGGCATTTTGCTTTTTGCTATGCCAGGCAACCAGATTATTCCCAAGGTAAAAACATCTCCTGGATGAACTCTTTCTATCATCAGCACACCCTGCCCAGTGGGCATAAAAAAAAACTAGTGATTTCAGCTATAGTGTCCGTCGAGAACCAAATCCCATAACCCAATGTTCCAATAAGATACTTAATGATGCGTTTGACTGCAAGAAGATGAGACTCTTTAGGACAGGCTTGGTAATGGGCACAAACACCAACACAAAAGCAATGTCAGGACGACTAGTTGTGAGGTACAAGAGACTCCTTATCATACTCCTAGAAAGGGTAGGATCAACATCAGTACCAAAGGAATCTTTGGAAAGGTGAAGACTGGTGCTCATGGGAGTGCGAGCATGTTTGGCCGACTCAAGACCGAACTTTGACACAAGGTTTTTGGCATACTTAGTCTGAGAAACAAACATACCCAAAGGAGACTGTTTAATTTGAAGACCTAAGAAATAAGACAACTCTCCCATCATGCTCATCTCAAACTCATGTGTCATGCAATCCGAAAAATATTTCACAAGATGATTCGTAGTGGATCCAAACACAATATCATCAACATAAATCTGAACAACAAGTATATGAGACTTAGTGTGTTTCACAAATAAAGTGTTGTCCACACTACCCCTTTGAAAATAATTATCAAGAAGAAAGGTAATAAGTCTATCATACCAAGCCTAAGGAGCTTGTTTCAACCCATACAAAGCCTTGTCTAACTTGTAGACATGGTTTGGACATTTTGGGTCCTCAAACCCTTTTGGTTGTTTAACATAAGCCTCTTCTTTCAAGTACCCATTCAGAAAGACACTTTTCACATCCATTTGAAACAATTTGAACCCAAGAAAACATGCAACACCAAGTAAAATACGAATAGATTGAAGACGTGCAACTGGGGCAAACGTCTCATCATAGTCAACACCCTCTAGTTGAGTATAGCCTTGAGCAACCAGCCTAGCTTTATTTCTAACCACAGTACCATTCTCATCAGATTTATTCTTAAAGATCCACTTGGTACCTATCACATTCATGTCTCTAAGTCTGGGGACAAGAGTCCAAACTTTGTTACATTCAAATTGATCTAACTCTTCATGCATAGCATTGACCCAACTATCATCTAGTAAGGCCTCTTTTATATTCTTAGCTTCAATTAATGAAACATAACACATATGAGATACCTCTTCCCAAATTTGTCTTCGGGTTTTTATTCGATCTGAGACATTTCCAATCTCCTGTTGAGCCGGATGATTCAGTTTTACCCTTGTTGATGGTTTAAACTCTGGACTTGTAGTGACAGGAATATCAGAAGTGGTGTCTCTTGGTGCACTCTTTGGACTCGAACTTACCTTAGAAGTTGGTGCTGGCTCACCTTCTTGAGCTTGGACATCTGCTTCTCATTGACTTTGTGGTTCAGTATCTTGGATTGGAGACTCACCATTTTCTTTCTCAGTTATCGCTAAAGCAGGAGAACCTGTGTCATCTATAACCACATTGATCGATTCCATTAAAGACATAGTACGCAGGTTATAGACACGAAAAGCTCTACTAGTGGTTAAATACCCTAGAAAAATACCTTCATCGTTTCGGGAGTCAAATTTGCCTAAGGGCTCTCTATCTTTGAAAATATAACATTTACTCCCAAATTTTTTGAAGTATTTTACATTAGGTTTCAATCCCTTCCACAATTCATATGGAGTTTGTAAAGTGTCGGGCCTTAAATACACACGATTCACAACATAAACCGCTGTATTTAAGGCTTCAGCCCAAAACTTTAGAGGAACTTTCTTGCTAAGGAGCATGACCCTAGCCATCTCTTGAACAACTCTGTTTTTCCTCTCAACAACTCCATTTTGCAGTGGAGTAATAGGAGCAGAAAACTCATGCTTAATCCCATACGTATCACAAAAATCTAAAAATGAACTATTTTCAAACTCACGACCATGATCGGTTCGGATTCTTATGATACACCCAATAGAAACACTCTGTTCATTTTGGATTCTAAGGACTAAGGCCTCGAAAGCATCAAACGTATCAGATTTTTCTCTTAAAAAATTAACCCATGAAAAACAAGTATAGTCATCCACAGTTAAAAAGATGTATCGTTTACCTCCAATACTTTCAGTGCGAGTGGGTCCCAAAAGATCCATATGAACAAGTTCAAGAGGATGTTTCGTTGTGAAGATGTTCACCTTTTTATGAGGGGCACGAGTTTGCTTCCCAAGTTAACATGGCCCACACACATGGTTCACATTCTTATCCATTTTTGGCACTCCTCTCACAAGTTCTTTGTTGGCTATCTTAGTTAGGTCTTTAAAATCCATGTGACCTAATGTTTGATGCCACAGCTCAATATTACTTATGATGGCTGAGTGACAAGTGAGATCATTAGTGGTAACAATTCCATAGCAGTTATCAGATGTGCGAACCCCATGCATGACAGTATTTTCCTTCTTATCTAAAATTTCACATTTATTTTTGAAAATAATATTTCATGGTGGGAATCACACATTGGACTAATGCTTAGAAGATTTGCTTTAAGGCCATCTACAAGTCATACATTTTCGAGCTTGGGAAGACCGGCCACACTTATAGAGCCCTTACCAATGACTCTAGAAGTGACACCATCTCCGAAAGTAACAATTCCTCCTTTATATTTTTCAAGAGAGGTGAAGTAGGATTTGTCACCTGACATGTGATGAGAGCACCCACTATCAAGGTACCACATGTGTAAGTCACGTGCTTTCAGAGCAGTGTGAACAACAAAACAAGTCAAGGCACCCTTTCTCACCCATATCTTTTTAGTCTTAACAAAATCAGGACTGGCAGTCTTGGCAAATGTCTTAGTATTATGAACACCCTCATGAATCTCGGTGTTCCGCCTATACATGTAAGGTTGTCTCCTAACCCAAAAAGTATTAGAATTTCTACCTTTTTTAGACACCGTACCAAACAACTCAAAACAATAAGGACGAATGTGGCCATACCTACCACAATGATGACAAACAAAAACAGGTTTTACCTCCCTTTTGTTGATCTTACCCCCGTTAGGTAGTTGAAGAGAATGATCACCTTGTTGAACCTTAAGCTTTCCCTTTGTTTGAGTCTTGATGTTATGTGATGTAGAGGCCTGTCCCTTGTGGACTGTCGCATTACCATAGCCTAACCCACTTTTGTCGCAACTTAATTGTTTAGACCCAAGGATGTCTTCCAATATCTTTGACCCTTTGTTCCACATAGCAATTATGGCTCTAGCATCTCTGATTTCTTCATCTTTCTGACTAACCATCTCTTCCAATGCAGCTTGTGACATCTCAAGGATTTCAATCTTCTCTTCATATGTGGCATATATTTTCAGAAGTTCTTTTCTTTCGCTCTCACAAGATAGAAGTTTTCCGCATAGGTCTTGCTTGTCATTAGAGATCTTGATGACATTCTGCTTTGCTGTTGCAATCTCTCCTTTTAGCTTGACATTCTCGATTTCACATGCTTTGAGCTTGAGAATGAGTTTGTGATTGATCTTGGACAAATTCAGAGATTCATCGTAAAGCTTTTCATAAGCTTGTTGTAGGTCATGACCATCAATCTCATCATTGTCTTATAAGGTTTCACCATCTTCTTTTTGATCCTTTTTCTCCTAGACCTCATCCAGTCGAGCAACTAAGGTATGAAGGTTGATAGAGGGTGGTGAAGATGACTCTCCTCTTTCATGAAATAGACTCAGAATGTCCCATGCATCTTTGGCATTTGTGCAGTGAGCAATCTGTTGCTGTTCTTCGTCAAAAATTACTTCACGAATAATAGTTAGAACTCTTTGATTGCTCAGATTGTCAGCGCTTTCAACATCCTCTTCAATGGCTTACCAGCCCTCAGGGTCATGAGCTCTGAGAAACATCCTCATTCTGATCTTCCAGTACAGGTAATTACTTCCATCAAAGATAGGAGCACGGTGTAGATTCTGACCACGAGCAAATTCCACTGGCTTTGGAGGAGGTTAAGTGAAAGTAGACCAGAACGCCAAGTAAGTACTATCTCCGTCTTCACCCGGTTCGGTTTCTTCGGTTTCTTTCTCTGACCCGCTTTCATCATCCCAACTCACTGTATAGACTTTCTTCCGGTTCTTTTTCGATGGACATTCAAGAGCAATATGTCCAAACCCTTGACATTCGTAACACTTGACACCTTGCCCCTTCACAATCTTCTTCTTCTTCTTCTTCTTTTTATTCTTCTTCTTTTCCAGTTTTTGGAGCAATTTTTGGTGGAAAAGTTTTGAGTTTTTCATTCCCCTTATCTTTTGAACTAGGATCCTTGAAATTAGGCTTCTTTTTCTTTAAATGTTTTTTGAATTGTTTGGTAAACATAGCTGTCATTTCGGATTCTAGATCAAATTCAATCTCAGGGGTCTTAGCAGTCTCATGAGCACTAGTAAAAGCCACACTATCTTTTTGTTTTTTCTTAGAAATTTGGTGGGCTTCACAAGTCTGCAAGTTTCGAACCAACTGATCAAGCTTGAGGGTATCTACATCCTGAGCCTCCTCAATAGTTGTAACTTTTGATTGGAACCTCTCGGGAAAAGACCTCAAAATTTTTCCAACAACCTTAGCTTCAGGGATTTTTTCACCGAGTGTGAAATAAAAATTCACGATGTCACTAAGTTTAGTATAAAAATCATCAAACGTCTCATCATCACGCATAAAAAGAGTTTCAAAAGTGGAGGTGAGGCGTTGAAGTTTTGACCATTTAACAGAAATAGTACCCTCGTGAATAGTTTCAAGAATATCCCAAGCCGCTTTTGCTACCTCACAAGTACAAATACAACGAAATTCTTCTAGTGTGACGGAGCAAAAGAGGAAGTTGAGAGCCTTACTGTTCCAACTCAAATTTTGATAATCAAATGCGTCGCATTTATCAAGAGGCTTGGGAATATCAACACTATCAATGGTGACAACAGGTTCACTCCACTCATAGATCACACAGTGCCAAACTTTCTCATCGATAGATTTTAAAAACACTCTCATACGAGCTTTCCAATAAGAATAGTTTGTACCATCAAGTAACGGAGGTCTATGGGTTGAGTTACCTTTACGAATTGAATCCATATCACCAATCACACAAAATCACACTCTTATAATTTTGATAAAAACAAAGAGTGACCAGCTCTGATCCACTACTAAAGACAGAAAGATTACAAATATACCAAACAAATTACCAAAACGTTGTCAATTTGTCTTCAACAATCTGTATATCTTTCACCACAACCTTCGTCTAGGAATTGATCAGATTGATATTGAATCCACAACATCCATTGTGGAATCAATGACTACGAAGCATTAAACTCCTTCAACTACTCTGCGCTTGAATCTTCGGATTCCACCGAAGAAGAACACTCTTAAAGATGAACAATCAAACTCCATGATGTGTGCTTATCAAAACATGAGTTTAATACTCAATCAAACAATAAGGAAAACTAGCAAAGCAGCCCCAAAAGAAAGCCATAAAACCCTCAAAGAAGATCTAAAAATGTAGATTTGGAGCAACTTGCAGTTTTATAGCTGTTGAAATCGTGAAGTCCGCTCGAGCGTGGGAATGGACGTTCGAGCGGGGACGCTAAAATGCGTTTTCCAAACCAGGATTCACGCTCGAGCGTAAAAGCACACCACATAGTATTTTTTGCAGACAAACCAAAGTACTGCGATGGTGGAAACTCCGCTCGAGCGCCACGTTCCTCGCACGAGCGGGAAGACCAAAAACAAAGAAAAAAAATTACAACTCAATCAAACCCAAGTTTGTTCATAGAATTGACAATAAGTAGGGTCCTAACACTTTTGATGCATTTCTTTAAGTTATCTGCAATAATTAGGTATAAACAAACAGCTTAGTAAAAATAACTATTCAGATTGCCTAGATAGAAAAAGAGAATTCAGATTTTTAGATAGAAAAATACCTTGTCATATTTCTTCATGATCTTTGAAAATGCCAACATATTTAAGAGGCTCTTCATTTATTAGCAAAAAGATCAAACACGGTTCTATGCAAAAAGCTTACTAAATTTTTAAAAAATAGAAGGAAAAAAAAAAAGCCAAAAAGTTGGGTCTAGTCTGCACACTTTATTTTTTGCCAACTTTTCAAGTAACTTTTTCGGATTTCGTAGTATTCAGTTACCTGTAACTCTTAAGAAGCCAAAGCTTTTGATAAAACTCAATGAAAGCCCGCTTAGGTTGTTCTTCGACTTTCTTTAGATTTTCTCTTCTAAATTTGATCTCTTTCGGATTATGAACACTGAGAAGGCCTTTAATGGTGGACCTGGGAGTCTTGAGAGTGTTGTTCATTTTCACTTGGTTAAGTATTTCCAATGGAGCTGGCCTACGGGGGGCTTTGGAGTTCTTTTGGCTTGTGTTGTTTGGCATTTTGGTTGATGGATCTGTTCTCATTGAAAAATTTATCATCGCCTGATTCATCTGAGTGGCCATGGCTACTTGATTCCTCTTCTTATATTGCATCCATGGCAGCTCTTCCTGCAAATTAATCATGAAAAATCACAACTTTAATTTGTTACTAGGGATTGGTTTATAATTCTTAATTGCCTAACATTTCTAGTATTGTTTGGATTGTTTTGATGAAAACATTTTCTTGAGCTTTATGGAAAATATTTTTCAAAAAACATTAATGTTTGGATTGGTTGGTGAAAATTTTTTTTTGGTGTTTAGTTGCTATCTTAAAAATGGTGGTGGTTGTTGTATGCAGCAAATTAAAGTTTTAGTGACAAAAATTTTGACATAAAATTATTTTGAAGGGAAAATATTTTAGTTATCAAAGCATTATTGTTGTATTTTTAGCGACAAAATTAGATATTTAGTGATGAATTATTATCCCTTTAGACTAAATTGTTTTGTCACAAAAAGTAAATTTTTTTGGGACTAAATTGTTTTCTTTATTTATTAGCGATATTTTTTAAATCTCATTAGTAAATTTTTTTTTTTTTTACTTGTTAAAATAATTTTATATCGATAATTCTCACGCCGGTATGAATTGATACCGAAAGCACCCACGCCGGTGAATTTATATAGTTTGGGGCTTGTAAAATATTTTAGGGTAATTAAAAATTACATGACTAAAGTGACACAAGTCCCAAACTATAAGGACTGTTATTTGATTTTTAGAATTCATTTTTTGAAAAAAAAAAAACTAAAAACGAATGTAGTGAAAAATTATAAAAAATAAAAAATACTTAACATTTTTATATAATTCAATATTTTTTTAGGACATTAATAAAACTTATTATGTAATTAAAATTAAACAGAAAACCAACCAAAGCATTTAAATTAGCTTTTGAAAAAAAGAAAAACTCACTGTTAGCTCTAACCCCAGAAGGAAGAGAAGCATATAACGCCGCCGTAGAAGCTTCAACCTCCGCCGTGAGACTACTGATCTCCACTGACCCTTCACTCTCCCGCCACCTCTCTGATCTGGGTCCTTCCACTTTAATACTAAAAGCAATCAAAGCATCCATTTGCCTATTCAACATATTAGCTTCCTTCACAACTTCCTCTACTTTCAACTTATAAAACTTAACCACTTTATTAAACTCTTCATCAAGTCTCCTAAAATACACCAACTCATACTCTCCTCCCTCGTCCGCCGTCCTCATAAACATCGTCTCATATCGTTATGGAAATCCAACCACTGTTGTTGCAGAAGAGAAGATAAGGTGTGTGCTGCTCTTGGAAAAGCATTTGCAAGATCTAAGTACTATTTTTTGAGATCATATGTCTAATAATAATTCAATATTCGCTTCGTATTTGTGCAGTGCACTTGAAGGTACTGAATCAACACTATTAATGGCATCTGGAATGTGTGCCAGCATTGTTATGTTTATGGCACTGGTTCCAGCTGGTGGGCATGCTGTGACAACCACAGATTGCTACAGGAAGACAAGGATTTTCATTGAAACTGTTCTCCCAAAAATGGGGATCGAGGTAGTTTTGTTTGTTTTCTTCATTCTTGAACATTTTTAAAAAAATCCCAATTGTCAGTGTATCTAGCTTCTACAAATGTATCACGGGAATCTGATTCTATACTTTTCTCTTAATATTGCCATGATCTATATTGTACGGGGGCGAAATATCCTTTGTTTTCCGTACTCCTTGGACGTCAAGCTTCTTGTGACGACGTCTATCTCTGCAACACAAAAATGGTGAGCTGCCCGGCGGTGGTGTATCGGAAAGACCTTCCGACGATCAAGTCAGACCACTTGAGGAAGAAGACTATCAGAGAGGAAGAGTGCGTGTGTGGAGGAGTGAATCGGCATACCTCTAACGTTCCTCTTCCTCTATATTTCTAGGCTGGCCATGTAGCCTCAAGATTGTGCGCGCACTACCTCTGCTGTCCTTCCCTGGACAGGTGGCAATGCTTGCTTCTCACCACCTTACGCGTGTAAAGGTTTTGTCCTCCAACCAGTACACATAGAACTGTCCAACGGTATTGAGGCGTACGTGGAGCAGATGTCCTCTCCCTCACGCCATTGGCCCAGGTGGCACGTCTAACCGGAGTACCACGTCCGGACTATCACTTGTAGGGAGTTGCCATTACATGCACATGACCGGGCTATGTGTCGCCGGCCTCCCCCTTGGCAAAGAAGCCGAGAGGTGACCCTCGCGGCCGGGCTGGAACTGACCGGTCTACCGTGCTTATCGGTTGTGAGGCATGCCGGTTTCCGTTCGTTCCACCTTCATCCGAGATTATTTGGAATCTGCCCATCTCGGCTAACCGGTCAAAAGCATGCCGGCCCACGTCTGTCCACAGTTCAGCCCGAACTACCAGTAGCCCGGTCTCGCAGCTAGACCGCGTTCCCCGCCAAATGTCTCTAAGTAACAGCTCGGCCAGGCTTAGCTCACGTCTGGGCGGCCGTTTTCCTCGGCCGAGCAAAACAGATCGACCGGTCGTCTCAGTAGGGGAGGTAGCGCGGCGCCGTGAAGTCTGTCACGACCCCGCACTACCTTAGCTCGGCCGTACTAACGACGCAAATCTCCCCTCTCAATTGCCCCTTAATCCCATCCGAGCTAATCGTGATTGGGGTTACCACTGTGTCTGAGCTATGGTTGAGTTGCGCCTTCGCCAGGCCGAGCTTGAATGGGGAAATGTCTGCCGCCGAGCCATGGTTGAGTTGCGCCATTACCAAGCCGAGCACGATTGGAGAAATATCTGCCGCCGGGCTATCCAATTTGGCCGGCCATCACCTCGGCAGTCTTGTCAAGGGTCGTACTGTCGTACTGACAGCCGTGTTTTCAGTGCCACGTGGCTCCATGCCACTGGGTCATGCATCCAGCTGTCCCCCACGCTCTAAATTTCAAACGGCTGCGCCGTTTGGTTTTTTTCCCTCATCATTAAACCCCATACGAAGGGTCTAAACCCTTCACTTTTCGTTTTCCTCTCCAAGCCAAGAACCCTAGCCCCCAAAGCTCTTGCACCCCTCTGCCATTACTGTCTTTGAGCTCCAATCCCCATTTCCGTTCCTTTCGAAGGCTGCAGTCAAGCTCTTGAGGTTGCACTCACCCTCTCATCTGCCTCTAGTAAGTTTTCTGCCCCTTTACTGCTTTCTGTTTCCATTTTCCAGTGCTCCATGCTTGTAATATTGTGTTCTTTGTGTTCCTTGTGTTGTTCTTCGCGCCCTTTCATACACCCTAGGCCAAATTGAAACTAGAGGATTGGATGGGGCCTTCGTGCCCCTGGTTTCTCCTGGGTTCAAGCAAATTCATCCCACTTCTGGGATGAACAGCTTGAACCTGGGTAAAACCGAGCTAAACGCCCATTTAGATCCGTAAGTAGAGCTATAGCCGAGCAAAAAACTGTTTGTGGCTACTCGTAGAGGCTGCGACCGGGCTGAATACTCCATTAGATCGGTGAGTAGAGTGAACCGAACTAAAACCCTGAAACCTCCGCCTGGAACCTTGACCGAGCTGAAGGATCAACTAGATCCTTCAATAGATTTTAACCGTGCTAGAACCGAACTAGGAGGCTTAGGCACACATGTAGTTGAACCGAGCTGAGACTTACCGGTCAAAACACCAAATCCTTCACTGAGCTATTTCCAATAGGAGCCACGCAATCTATGCCGTGCTAACCCTTGGCCTTATTTTTTAACATGCAGAACAAATAGGACCGACCAAGCCAGTCCAGCATTATAATTGGTGGAGCTCAAAGTCCGAGCAAACACACCAACATTTTTGACCGAGATACACAGTATATCAAATAAAACCGAGTTAGATGGGAAAATACCGGTTTATGGTCAGTTCGCCCGGTGCGATGGCCGAGTTTCGCAGGGATTACAACATCCCAGATGACGTTATTTTAGAGCTCGCCAAAAAAGGAGACACGCCTTGGGGAGACCTAGACCGGTGCCCCTTCACGGTCGTATCAATAGTAGAGGGAGGGCTCCGTTTCCTGGTTCAACCCTTGATCTGCGAGTTTTTGAGGCAGACAAGGCTTTGCCCGACCCAAGTCTCCAACAACACGTTCAAGATAATAAATGGTGTCGCCGAGCTGAACCGAAGGCTCGGTCTTAATCTCGGCCTCGCAGAAATTTTCCATCAATACAGCCTTAGTAGAAATAAGAGCGAGCTTTGTTGGTACCTCAAAGTCAAGAAGGGCCGAGCAAAGCTCATAGAGGGAAATCCCGACAAGGAGACGAACGACGATGATTTCTTGTGGGTGTCCGGTCACTATGAAGACACCGAGGCACCCATACCGGGCTGGTATATTAGGAAAGACTTTGGCACTGTTGTTAAGTAGCCCGGCTGACCACGCTATCCTCATTCTGCATTTCATTATTATTGTCTTTCACCGGTCTAACACTTTGTCTTCTTTTTGCAGATAAGCACCTAGCAGCAGACTACCACCAGGCCAACCAAGAGGCCATCAGAGCCCTGCTGCGCCATCCCGCCGAGGAGAGGGAGGCTTCGAAACTGCTCGGTTTCGAATAGACCTATCACTACCAGGCACCGTGCAAGAGCAGAGTCACCGACTTCCTTCGCGCGCCTTCTCCAGAACCCGATCCCAACCTACCGCCGATCAAACTTGTTCCCCTCACGGCTGAGCAAGAGATGACAAAAATCAGGGCCATCAAGTCCATGATAACCGGGGAGGAAGGCGAATCCCAACCTCCAGAGGCAACTGGGGGAGCATCCTCCACCCCAGCCGGGAAAACAGAAGCCGTGCTAGCCCTTGCCAGTGAACAACCGGCTGTAGACTTCCCCGAACGCGTCCCGGGTGAAGGAGTGCGAGTTCCCCCCGTTCTGGTTCGATATTGGGTCTACTACAGTTCAAAGGACTCAATTTTTGTCACGGTTCTTGATCTTGAACCAAAGAGTCCAAATCCGGCAAATCATTTTGAGAAAAACTGATTTTTGAAAAAGAAGTGCCAAACATGGACTGCTTTGCCAGATACAGAGTCGCCACCTAAATATTTTTAAAATGGGAAATTTAGGAAACCCTGACTCGGTGCCGAAGGCCACGTGTCCGTCATCACCAAAGTTGTCTTGGCTCGGGAGCTTGGGTACGATCGGGGAAGGTCAGCTATGAGCACCCCCTCTCGCCCGGTCCGAAGACCGGCCTCTACTAACCGTGATATCAAGTTTTGAAAACATTACATGCTCTTATTCCAATTATTAGCCTAGAATTACTATGTTATGCGCACAGCAAACAAGTATAGACTAGATCGCCTAATTTGGAACAAAACATTGCATATCCGTTTGTTTGGAAAACGCTTTGGGATTTACTACTCACAAGTAGGCTAAAACACGGATTTCAATGAGTCGTTCCAACTCAAACAATCCAACCTTCATCCACAGGCATTCAAACAGTTTATCACATAAGCATCTAGCCACATGGTAAGCATGCTGTCATGTTAGCATTCACACGCATGCGGCATGCTAAAGCATAAAAGCTTACCTAGTACTCCGTGCCAAAACAGAAACTAGTTAGTAATCAATGCATGATCCTAGTTCATGTTAAGTGCCTAATGCATCACAGGAAAAATGCAGCTATAATAGGCTCGGCTATCCTAAACATGGCATGTGAAATGCGACAGATAACACGCATTCAATTTGGAATTGAAATACAATGCAGTTAGCATGATGTACCGAGCCCGGTGCATGCGATACTGATGAATGATGCACGCATGCATAACATGAGGTATGCTAATTTAAATATGCCCTAGTCTACCATCATAAGCAGGTAAATAAAAGGGAAGAAATACGTGGGGTTGGAAAACATACACACACTCACCCACGCTTATTACAATTATGCCCTCACACGGAGGGACCAAAAGAATATACAGTCCCAATTAAATTAATCAAATAAATTAATTAATCTAATTAAAGCAGTAAACCGCCTCGAGATGAGGGCCAGATGCAATGCATGCTCAGGACTTGCTCGGAATTGCACTGCCATGCTTAGATTGCCTCTGTTTTCCCTGCTTTGCATCTCAGAAGACTGCCAAAGTCTCAGGAGTGCCTCCCAGGACACTGAGGGACACCGTCGGCTGAGTAGGACTTCCACCGGCATCAACATGAGGTCACCGGCACAAAATTCATCCATCGGCCATCAATAGACTGCCGGTCGGCACTAAATACTGCCGGCCGGCACTGAATGTCTGCAGAACCTGCAACTCACAGCAGCAGAGGGCAAAAACTTGCATGGCAATGTAATTCCAACAATGTGTGCACCAATCATGCCCCTTATCATATTTGTGACTCAAAGGGGGCATGTGCCTCGATTCTCGGGCCACCAATCACGCATTTCCATGCATGATGGCCCAAAGAACCAAATGTGGAACTTCTATTTCAAATGCATGCAAACCAAACACACAAGGGTGCTAAGCCTCTATCATGACTTGGTCAAGAGGTAGAGCATGCATGTTTATGTGATGCAATCCTAGACATGTCAACTAGTATGCAATCATGCCCATGCAAAGGAGCATACAAGCTAACAAACATACAAGGCATGAAACACCAATGTCAACCATCAAGTATGCAAGGTGTAATGTGGGTGTCCAAGCATGCAAACAAGCATGTGACTTCATTCAATCATGTTAGTCCTAACATGCATTTACTTACCAATACATTACAACACTCAAGGAGCATATGCAAGCAACAAGAGGATGGACTTGCACGTAGGTTAGGCAGCTCTAAATAAGCCTAAAATCAGTGGCCAAATGCCATAGAAGTGAAGGCTAAGATATATGCAATACATGCACACATGCAAGCATACATAATCCAACACTTAGGCATAAACAAGCAACTCTTAAGAACACTTAAAAGAGGCTAACATGGGCATATTAACATGCATATAAGCTTTAAAATCATGTTGGACATGGTGCCAAACCAAGCAACAAAATAGACTAAGCATGCAACAAATGGTCCAAGCATCCAAGGCAAACCAAAGGAGACCTAAACCATGGCTAAGCCAACCAAGTCTCACAAGGCCAAGAAGGCTTAAAACAGGTCTAAGGCAGCCCTAGACCATACAAAAGGGACCTCCTAGATGGCATCTAAGTGGCTCTAGAGCAAGGCACACACAATGACCAAATCATTAGGCATACAACATATGCTTTCAAAACTTCAAAGAGGCATGCAAGGCAATCATTCAAGCATGTCTAAGGGACTGAAATAGCATGCTAAATAGTTCCAAACCATTGAAAATAATACAAGCAAGGCATGCTATACTTTCACGCTCTTAAGGCCAACAAGCCAAATGCAAAGAGGCTATGTGATGCAAGCTAAGATCGACCAAAGTAACCATGGACAGACCTTATTCATGGAAAAATAAGCATACAAGCTTCATGAATCTAAGCCTAAAACATGTTAGAATAGAGGCACACAACCTAATGCATGTTAAAGGACTAAAGAGGCATTACAAAGCATCTATGCAAAACATGCAAGGAGTACTAAAACCAACATGATACAAAGTTGTAATATGGCAATATGAGCACAAAATACAGCCATGGCATAACCAACAAACAACCAAACATGAGGCTCCCTCAAGAGGCAAAATAGGTCCTTTTCAAGGACAACAAGGAGAGGGGGTGACCCTCTCCTTCTTGGGACTTCAAGGCATCATCTTCACCACTAAAATCCCTCAAGATTTCAGTGGTGAAGAGACCCCAACACCAAAATCCCGGAGCTCTCACAAAATAGCACAAAATGAGGCCTTTTCAAGGCCTAAGGGTGGTCAAACCTCCCCAAAGCACAAAACACTCTCAACCAACAATAAAGAGGACTAAAAAACAGAACTTTTTTGTATTAAATGCTAAGCACAAAAATAGTTCTAAACTATACAAAAATGGAGTGCAAAAATGGGGTAAAAAGGGGTAGTTTCTTACCCTTGAAGACCACCTTCACAAAGGTTGATGTTGTTGCTTCCTTGAGCTCAAATCCAACCAAAAACTTCAAAAACCAGCCCTTAGAACCTCAGTAACCGAAGGATGGTGAAACACTAGGTGCTTGTGTGCAATAATATGGATTAAAGCACCTAGTGTAGAAACAAGAGAGGAAAAGAGAGATAGGATAGATACACAAGTTCTAACCTAGAACCAGAGCTTCTTCTCTGTCTTTTCTCTCTAAAAATGTCTAACTTTTCTAACCCTTGAGCCAAGAGAAGAGAGCCCTCTCTTATAGGCAACAAAGCTTACAAGCTAAGCAAACCAAAGGCTCATCCCTCCATACACGTGTATGGAGGGGAAACAAATGCTATACAGCTGCTTCAAAATATCTCAAAAAGCAACTGAACAGTAGTCGGCAGGGCAAAATTGTCATTTTGACAAAATTGACTGCCAACCGGCACAAAAGAGTGCCGACCGGCACAATATAGTGCCGATGGCAACACCAACCAGCCGGTGGCCTCTAGCCACTGCCGGTGGTGTGTGGGGATGCCTCACAAGGCATTCCCTACCCCTCCAAGGCAAAGCACAAGTGTTTGGTGCAAAACCAGACACAAAACGGTCAAGTTCGGAGGTCCTGAGGCAAGGCGCGTAGCCGAGAACTCCGGGAACTCCAAACGAACGCGAACATGGATAATCACCGAGTGTTCAAGCGGTGACGTCCAGGTCTTGAGGGCGGTCAAAAATGGGGTGTCTACAGTTGCCCCGCTTTGACAGAACTCGGAAGTCATAACAATGACGGGAGTGAATGTCAAAGCCCAGAGACGACCCATTTTTGACAAGGCCGAAGACTTGGACAAACAAAAATACAAATGAATAAGTGGTTGTGCCCGCAGTCTGCCTACGTATCCCTTTGCAAGGAATCAAACCAGCGTAGTTCAGGGGCAGGATGCAAAGTGATGCACAATGCAAATGCATAACTTATTATCATGCGAAGGATGCTGTAATGAAGCAATTATGCAAAATAAATGCAACATTTTAAGCGAATACTATGCAAGCAAGTAAACATGAACCAAGCTACATCTCATGCAGAAAGGATGTAAGAAAATTATGCAATTCTCACTGCGTCTCACGCGGAGAAGGCTAAAAGCGACTACCGAGAATATCCGGAGTCCCAAACACAACATCTCTCAGCGTATCGTACACAGGAGAGGAAAGAGCAACATTTCTCAGTGTAGTACACGCGAGAGAAGAAAGATAAAATTTCTCAGCGTAGTACACGCAAGAGAAGAAGGATAAAATTTCTCAGCGTAGTACACACAAGAGAAGAAGGAAAGACAAAGAGAAACCTCATCAGCGTAGTACACGCGAGAGAGGAAAGAGAAAGCAAAGAGAAACCTCTCAGCGTAGTACACGGGAGAGAGGAAAGATAAAAGCCTCTCAGCGTAGTACATGCGAGAGAGGAAAGGGAAAAAGCGAAAAGAAACCTCTCAGCGTAGTACACGCGAGAGAGGAAAGAGAAAAGCCTCTCAGCGTAGTACACGCGAGAGAGGAAAGAGAAAAGCAAAAAGAAACCTCTCAGCGTAGTACACGCAAGAGAGGAAAGAGAAAAGCCTCTCAGCGTAGTACACGCGAGAGAGGAAAGAGAAAAGCCTCTCAGCGTAGTACACGCGAGAGAGGAAAGAGGAAAGCAAAAAGAAACCTCTCAGCGTAGTACACGCGAGAGAGGAAAGAAGAAAAGCCTCTCAGCGTAGTACACGCGAGAGAGGAAAGAGAAAAGCCTCTCAACGTAGTACACGCGAGAGAGGAAAGAAAAACAAGTAAAAAGGCGCACAACAATGTGGGCGAAACATGCGTGACAACGCAAGTGAAATGAGTGCATAACAATGCAACTGGGATGTGCATCACGATGCAAATGAAGTGGGTGCATAACAATGCAATTGGAACAAGCAGCATAATGCAAGTGGGACGAGTGTACATACACATTCTGCGCACAATAATCAATGCCTATTTGATACAATCTCAACAGTGTGTTTGAAATAAAATGTCGAATAAGGAAATACACGTCTTAATGAGACCAATTCAAACGCAACCTCTGATTTACCTCTCGGAGGAGTCACAATAGATTCCAAAAGGATACAACTCGTGCATGCAAACTGACAATGAGCTACGCATCGGAGACATGAGTTGATACTTCCGCAGAAACATTTTGAGCTTGAGGTAGAGGCACACCCATACTTCGGAGCATTGACAAGGCTTGAAGGGGTACATCCCACGGAATTTGCTGGAGGTGAAACACACTCAGATGCTTCGATTTTCCCTCTTTTCTTTTGCTTTGCAGTCTGGAACCTATATAGCTTCAGATAGGTCCTGGTTTTACTGTTCTCACATGACTTGGGTTGAACCCTGCAGTTTTCGAAAGAACAAATTCCTTTTTTTGCACAAATGTGGAGAATGGCACAGCACTCTGAGCACACAACAAATCATTTTTGAAATTAAGAAAATGAGTTCTCGACCGGGTATTGAGCCTACAACTGAACACAGCAAAGACGACCCAACAACGGAAAATAAAGGTAAACAACCTAAACACATCAATTGACACTTGAAACGACTCAAAACAAGACTCGAGACAAACAAAACACAACGAAAGACTCAAATGCGCACAGGGAGCCTGTTTCACCGGGTATTATTTCACACCCTTTCTCACTTGTGATTCTCACATCACTTGGCACTCAATCTCTAGTTTTCTAAAAAAGCCCTTTTCTCACTTTTTCTCTCAACGCACATCTCTCTATTCTTTAATCTCTCATTTTTTATCCCTCCCCTGGGTGGTTGATGGATAAACAGGAAGTTGCGGGTTCTTGCCCCTAGCATTCTGCTAGATTCTTTTCTTGTTCACAACAGTGAGTTTCTTCCACAGAGGGGCCGCGCTACAATTGGGTGTATAGCGAATCTGCGGCTGACATCGGTCGACGATGCTCTGCCGGGGAGTTTGGACATGTTTAGATCTGTCCAGATGATGGAGTGGAATATCTTGCCCCAGTCCAGTTCGTGCTTCGCACTTGGCTTGATACCTCGTTGCTTGGAGGATGTTGAGAGCTTTCAGCCCTTTTGTTGTTAACCTCAGTTGTGCCCTCTTCTGGCAGGTAGAGTGCCCTTTCTGGCAAGTATGGTGGCAACAGGGAAAAGACAGGACACCTGACTCAACTGTGCCCCTAGTTCATCATTTTGACCATTTTTTTTTTTTGGCTTTCTACTAAAACAATTTTGACCAAAATGAGAGTTAGATTAACATGCTTGTTCAATTTTCTGATTTAAAATCATGCAAGTCAGGCTATGAGCACTGAAAATTTTCCTTTTTGGGTCCAAGAAATGGTTCGATTTTTGGAAAAGATGGAACAATTTTCGAGAAAATTAGTCAACCTTAGTAAAAATTCTCAAAAACTATTTTTGCAAACAGCCACTTGCTCAACGAGCATGAAACCTACTCCTGAGATGCACAACCTCAGGTTCGAAGGAAAATTGCCCCTTGTTTTGAAGGACACTGCATGGCAACGGAAAGTCGCCCCTTGTTTGAAATGACATCGCGGCGTTTTGAATGGCAACGGAAAGTTGCCCCTTGTTTGGACGGCACCGTGGCGCATTGAATGGCAACGGAAAGTTGCCCCTTGTCTGGACGGCACCGTGGCGCATTGAATCAGTCCTCAGAGTGATGGTTACAGCCGAACTCTCGGATACAGAGAAGGCAAAGATGATCAAAACCATTACATGGACACAGTCGAATTTGGAAGTATTTATGGCTGGACTTCAGAACGAAGTTGCCTACGTATCCCAAAGATGGGAATCAAGCCTTACGTAGTTCGGGGTTAAGGTATACTCGGGTATTTAACCTCCCCTTTTTATGCTCTAACTTTTGCCAAGGCGCCTGTTGCAGGTTTTCAACCTTGCGAGCTTTGTTTTCCTCTTTTTTTTTTCTTTTTTTTCTATTCTTTTCATTCATTTTTCTTCTTCTCTTTTTTTGCATTCTTCTTTTCTTTTCTTTCTTTTTCATTTCTTTTTTCATTCTTTTCTTCGCTCTAACTTTTGCCTGAGTCACCCTTCCGGGTTTTCGGCCCAGCGAGCCTCTCAAAGGGTAAAAGTGTAACAAGTCCATGCCAAATGGTTTTGAGATCCTGAAGTCATCTGAATCCAGAAGATTGACTGCTGTATTAATTCGCAGAAGGATCCATCTTCGGCTCTTCGAGCACATCGGACATTTTTTGCCCCTAGTTCGAGGGGTACTTCTGTTCTAGCTTTGCAAGCTTCTGCTGATGAGGTCTGACCTTCTTGATCTGACTTTGGTGCCTCTTGTTCGAGGGCTGCTTCAGATCTGGCCACACAGGCCTTACATTGTGGTCGACCGTTGAACATTCTGAATGCAAGTTTGAGGTTTGAAAGCAACGGGGGATTGAGTCTCGAGGCCGAGAGCAATCCTAAGCTGCACAATCTCAAGAGCGATTCCACACATGTCTTCGCAGGACCGCGCAAAACATTTTTTGAAAGTTTTTAAGAAAGCGACAAATCGCTCGCGCTGAAGACAGTGTAGGACCAATCTGGATCAAAGCTAGGGTCCTTCTCAGTACTCACACTAACAAGCATGATTTTATTCATTAAGGGCTTAGCACGCCTCTCTTTCTCTCAGTTGATCAAAGTTTTGCAAATCCCGAGGAATTCCTTCCTCTTCGTTTTCACCGCAGTGTTCAAAAAGTTTTGAAAAACTTAGGTCGTTACAATGACTTCAAGGCACAAGAGAGCAGGTGGGATGCACTGCCATTTCATTCAAATCCTGGCACAACTAGCACACGGCAGAACCAAATGCGAGAGCGTGAAAATCACTGCTGTTTCATTCAAAATCTGTTGGCATAACTAGCTCCCTGGCGGAAACAGACTCAAAACAAAACGAAAAGACAGACGCAAAACAAAATGGTGACGTCCGAGGTGACACCCCCGGAATCACCCGACCTTTGTACAACAGGACTGACTCGATATAACAAGACAGACCCGAAACAAAAAGACTGACTCAAAACAGAGAGACCGACTTGAAACAAAAACTACAGAACTGGCTCAACACCCAAGTCAGAAACTACAAAACGAGCATTCGCGAGTGCTCAAAACAGTGCGTGCCAAACGCCACATCTGGAGTAAACTGAGCGCCGCCCGCAGGTGGTTCATTCCCCGATCACATACTCGTACTGTCCCCCAAGTTCACTGATCTAGTGATGATAGACTTTACTGAGCTGGTGCGACGATGACCTTGTTGTCAATCAAATTTTGTATCTCGTGGCGGAGATGGACACAACTGTCGGTGTCATGACCGGTTTGTTGATGGAAAGCACAGTACTTAGCCGGGTCATGATTTGGAGGGAGAGGATCGGGTAGAGGCCGTCGTTCTAACGGTTTCAGATGTCCTTTCCTGAGTAGGCCCCCTAGAGCTTTTGATAAAGGCATATAGAGTGGGGTGAAAACCCTCTTGCCCCTGGGTAGATAGTCCGAAGTTCGGGGGTTTGAAGTGGATGCACCAACAAAGGGGGTGGCTGCTCTTGGTGTGGTGGTGGCGACCATGCCCTCATCTGAAGTCCTAGCAGCTGCGTCACCACTAGTGGTCACATTCGAACTGCGGGAAAATGCCCTCCTGGGCTGCTCCTTTTCCTGGTCAATGAGGCCCCGCTTCATAGCATCCTCGATCTGTACTCCCATCTCATGCAAATCTGAAAAGGTGGGGAAGGGGAGCACAATCATCTTTTGCATAAGCTTGGGTTGGAGGTTGCGCACAACCATCCGAATCTGATCTTTATCCGTCGGCCTAGTGGTCATCATTGAGGCCTTGGCCCTCCAGCGGGCCACAAAGTCAGAGAAACCCTCTTTTGGCTCTTGCCTGGTCGTCTCGAGATCACGGGTTGTGATCTCAATCTGGGTATTGTATGAATATTGTGCGACGAAGGCCTCGGCCATCTCCTCCCAATTTCTTTTGACATCATCCTCCAACTTGGCATACAAGATAGCCGCCACACCCGACAGGGTCCAGCCGAATAGAGACAGCTTCTGTAGTCTGGTGAGGCCCATCGGCCTTAAGATATCTGAAAACAATCTCAGGTGCACCATGGGGTCCCCGGACCCATCAAATCGGTCAATTTGAGGCATCTTGAACCGATCTGGCAGCGTCACAACTGTGTCCGTATACCCATCCTCGATGTCGGGAATAGACCTGACTCCTTGGGATTTCTTAATCATTTTTTCCAACTTACTCAGCTTCAGCGCTGTGGGGTCCGCTTCGAACTCAAAGGGAGAGTCCGGTACATTGATAGGCGTGGGCGCCTTGGATAGTTACGGTAGAATTGGGGGCGGAGCTGGCCCTGTTGGAAGGTTTGTATCCTCTTGGACATTTTGGACATTTGGCGTCCCCTCGGGTATCGGAACCCTTGATGGGGGAGGAGCCTGATGCGAAGTAGATGCCCCGGCTTGCTGCTGTAGCTTGGTTATTAGCTCTGCCTGTTGGGCAATGACCACAGCCTGTTGCTTGGCGAATTCCGCTTGACGGACAACGTCTTGCTGCATAGCTTTCATACTATCCTGGAGTTGGCGCACCATCTCTTCCAAACTCGACATATTACCCTGGTCTAACTGAGTAACCGGTACATCTGTTTCTGCAGTAGGCTCGGAAATCTCAACCTGACTCCTCAAAGATCACTGATCTGGTAGCTGTTGTACTGGTGGTCTGTGCCTGACTAGCCTTCTCTGGCCCTGATTCCCCTTGAACTGAGTCTCTGACCTGACAAAGTCTATCAGCACAAATCCAATGTACTCGGGCGATAGTGGAGCCTGCTGAAGCTATAGTTCCAGGACTACCTAGCAAAAGAGAAAACAGACAGCACCTCAGCCTAATTTCACTAGAACAGATACGAGCACAACTGAATGATTGCACTCTTTGCTGAATTCTGCCCCAAAATTCTGCCTGTGAACTGATACCCTCAGGTAAAACTGATTCCCCAAAATATTGATGCCCTCAGGCCTGATGCCCGGACTCGCGAACTGATATATGCATTCCCTATAGAGATACACTCTAAAAGCACATAGCAAGTAAATGAGAGCCAATACACCCCTATGTTGGGGTAGGGTTTCCCTGTCCTATTTTGTCAGGAGCTAGGTTTCACTACGCACGCAGCGGTTTCAAACAACCTAACATTGGGTAAGCAACCTGTCCTAATTTGGAATGGTCACTATGGATTCCGAATATGCACTAGGTCGAATGGTCAAAAGGGGTGCCCCAGTAAAACCGGGGTTTGTGTTCCCATACTGGCAGAGCCCGCAACCGGTCAGCCTTATGGACATGCCTTGACAAGACAAGCCTCCAGCAAACCGCTTAGGAATAGCAGATGGCCAACACGGTGTCCTAGGCGCACCAATGCACATGCAATGCAAAGAAACACATAAGTGTAGTCAAAACGGGATATCACGAGTTCGAGTCAAGCTCTCTAAAGTCCCCAGCAGAGTCGCCAGAAACTGTAGACGTCCCCGAACGCGTCCCGGGCGAAGGAGTGCGAGTCCCCCCCGTTCTGGTTCGATATTGGGTCTACTACAGTTCAAAGGACTCAATTTTTGTCACGGTTCTTAATCTTGAACCAAAGAGTCCAAATCCGGCAAATCATTTTGAGAAAAACTGATTTTTGAAAAAGAAGTGCCAAACATGGACTGCTTTGCCAGATACAGAGTCGCCACCTAAATATTTTTAAAATGGAAAATTTAGGAAACCCTGACTCGATGCCGAAGGCCACATGTCCGTCATCACCAAAGTTGTCTTGGCTCGAGAGCTTGGGTACGATCGGGGAAGGTCAGCTATGAGCACCCCCTCTCGCCCGGTCCGAAGACCGGCCTCTACTAACCGTGATATCAAGTTTTGAAAACATTACATGCTCTTATTCCAATTATTAGCCTAGAATTACTATGTTATGTGCACAGCAAACAAGTATAGACTAGATCGCCTAATTTGGAACAAAACATTGCATATCCGTTTGTTTGGAAAACGCTTTGGGATTTGCTACTCACAAGTAGGCTAAAACACGGATTTCAATGAGTCGTTCCAACTCAAACAAGCCAACCTTCATCCACAGGCATTTAAATAGTTTATCACATAAGCATCTAGCCACGTGGTAGGCATGCTGTCATGTTAGCATTCACACGCATGCGGCATGCTAAAGCATAAAAGCTTACCTAGTACTCCGTGCCAAAATAGAAACTAGTTAGTAATCAATGCATGATCCTAGTTCATGTTAAGTGGCTAATGCATCACAGGCAAAATGCAGCTATAATAGGCTCAGCTATCCTAAACATGGCATGTGAAATGCGACAGATAACACGCATTCAATTTGGAATTGAAATACAATGCAGTTAGCATGATGTACCGAGCCCGGTGCATGCGATACTGATGAATGATGCACGCATGCATAACATGAGGTATGCTAATTTAAATATGCCCTAATCTACCATCATAAGCAGGTAAATAAAAGGGAAGAAAGACGTGGGGTTGGAAGACATACACACACTCACCCACGCTTATTACAATTATGCCCTCACACGGAGGGACCAAAAGAATATACAGTCCCAATTAAATTAATCAAATAAATTAATTAATCTAATTAAAGCAGTAAACCGCCTCGAGATGAGGGCCGGATACAACGCATGCTCGGGACTTGCTCGGAATTGCACTGTCATGCTTAGATTGCCTCTGTTTTCCCTGCTTTGCATCTCAGAAGACTGCCAAAGTCTCAGGAGTGCCTCCCAGGACACTGAGGGACACTGTCGGCTGAGTAGGACTTCCACCGGCATCAGCATGAGGTCACCGGCACAAAATTCATCTATCGGCCATCAATAGACTGCCGGTCGGCACTAAATACTGCCAGCCGGCACTGAATGTCTGCAGAACCTGCAACTCACAGCAGCAGAGGGCAAAAACTTGCATGGCAATGTAATTCCAACAATGTGTGCACCAATCATGCCCCTTATCATATTTGTGACTCAAAGGGGGCATGTGCCTCGATTCTCGGGCCACCAATCACGCATTTCCATGCATGATGGCCCAAAGAACCAAATGTGGAACTTCTATTTCAAATGCATGCAAACCAAACACACAAGGGTGCTAAGCCTCTATCATGACTTGGTCAAGAGGTAGAGCATGCATGTTTCTGTGATGCAATCCTAGACATGTCAACTAGTATGCAATCATGCCCATGCAAAGGAGCATACAAGCTAACAAACATACAAGGCATGAAACACCAATGTCAACCATCAAGTATGCAAGGTGTAATGTGGGTGTCCAAGCATGCAAACAAGCATGTGACTTCATTCAATCATGTTAGTCCTAACATGCATTTACTTACCAATACATTACAACACTCAAGGAGCATATGCAAGCAACAAGAGGATGGACTTGCACGTAGGTTAGGCAGCTCTAAATAAGCCTAAAATCAGTGGCCAAATGCCATAGAAGTGAAGGCTAAGATATATGCAATACATGCACACATGCAAGCATACATAATCCAACACTTAGGCATAAACAAGCAACTCTTAAGAACACTTAAAAGAGGCTAACATGGGCATATTAACATGCATATAAGCTTTAAAATCATGTTGGACATGGTGCCAAACCAAGCAACAAAATAGACTAAGCATGCAACAAATGGTCCAAGCATCCAAGGCAAACCAAAGGAGACCTAAACCATGGCTAAGCCAACCAAGTCTCACAAGGCCAAGAAGGCTTAAAACAGGTCTAAGGCAGCCCTAGACCATACAAAAGGGACCTCCTAGATGGCATCTAAGTGGCTCTAGAGCAAGGCACACACAATGACCAAATCATTAGGCATACAACATATGCTTTCAAAACTTCAAAGAGGCATGCAAGGCAATCATTCAAGCATGTCTAAGGGACTGAAATAGCATGCTAAATGGTTCCAAACCATTGAAAATAATACAAGCAAGGCATGCTATACTTTCATGCTCTTAAGGCCAACAAGCCAAATGCAAAGAGGCTATGTGATGCAAGTTAAGATCGACCAAAGTAACCATGGACAGACCTTATTCATGGAAAAATAAGCATACAAGCTTCATGAATCGAAGCCTAAAACATGTTAGAATAGAGGCACACAACCTAATGCATGTTAAAGGACTAAAGAGGCATTACAAAGCATCTATGCAAAACATGCAAGGAGTACTAAAACCAACATGATACAAAGTTGTAATATGGCAATATGAGCACAAAATATAGCCATGGCATAACCAACAAACAACCAAACATGAGGCTCCCTCAAGAGGCAAAATAGGTCCTTTTCAAGGACAACAAGGAGAGGGGGTGACCCTCTCCTTCTTGGGACTTCAAGGCATCATCTTCACCACTGAAATCCCTCAAGATTTCAGTGGTGAAGAGACCCCAACACCAAAATCCTAGAGGTCTCACAAAATAGCACAAAATGAGGCCTTTTCAAGGCCTAAGGGTGGTCAAACCTCCCCAAAGCACAAAACACTCTTAACCAACAATAAAGAGGACTAAAAAACAGAACTTTTTTGTATTAAATGCTAAGCACAAAAATAGTTCTAAACTATGCAAAAATGGAGTGCAAAAATGGGGTAAAAAGGGGTAGTTTCTTACCCTTGAAGACCACCTTCACAAAGGTTGATGTTGTTGCTTCCTTGAGCTCAAATCCAACCAAAAACTTCAAAAACCAGCCCTTAGAACCTCAGTAACCGAAGGAAGGTGAAACACTAGGTGCTTGTGTGCAATAATATGGATTAAAGCACCTAGTGTAGAAACAAGAGAGGAAAAGAGAGATAGGATAGATACACAAGTTCTAACCTAGAACCAGAGCTTCTTCTCTATCTTTTCTCTCTAAAAATGTCTAACTTTTCTAACCCTTGAGCCAAGAGAAGAGAGACCTCTCTTATAGGCAACAAAGCTTACAAGCTAAGCAAACCAAAGGCTCATCCCTCCATACACGTGTATGGAGGGGAAACAAATGCTATACAGCTGCTTCAAAATATCTCAAAAAGCAACTGAACAGTAGTCGGCAGGGCAAAATTGTCATTTTGACAAAATTAACTGCCGACCGGCACAAAAGAGTGCCGACCGGCACAATATAGTGCCGATGGCAACACCAACCAGCTGGTGGCCTCTAGCCACTGCCGGTGGTGTGTGGGGATGCCTCACAAGGCATTCCCTACCCCTCTAAGGCAAAGCACAAGTGTTTGGTGCAAAACCAGACACAAAACGGTCAAGTTCGGAGGTCCTGAGGCAAGGCGCGTAGCCGAGAACTCCGGGAACTCCAAACGAACACGAACATGGATAATCACCGAGTGTTCAAGCGGTGACGTCCAGGTCTTGAGGGCGGTCAAAAATGGGGTGTCTACACCGGCTGGCCGGTCAAAGAAAAGGCCGCGGAAGGAGAGAGCCGGACAAGGCCTCGTAGACGAAGACTCCGCCGAGCTGGCATCCATTGAGCTAGGCGACCAGACCGAGCAACCCCATGCAGGCAAATCCAAGGGCGGGCCCAGCCACTAAGGCTGCAAACAAACCGAGCCGAGCCGAGCTCGGCTCGTTTATTAAAGGCTCGTTTATTTTATCGAGCTCGTTTGTTGAGCTCGAGCTTGGCTCGATAAGGAACTGGGCTCGAGCTCGGCTCGGCTTGTTAAGTTGAACTGGGCTCGAGCTCGGCTCGGCTCGGCTCGGCTCGGCTCGATAATTTTTTTTAATATTATTTATATTATTTAAATATAAATATTTAAATTAAAAATATTATTTATTTTATTTAATATATAAAAAATGTATTTATATTATTATTTATATATATATTTATATATTTTTAATATACAAATACTGTATTTATATATATTTATATATTATTTAATATATAAATAATATATTTATTATATAATTTAAATAAAGATAAACGAGCCGAGCCTAACGAGCCGAGCCTATGCGTGCTCGAGCTCGGCTCGTTTATTAAACGAGCCTAATATTCGAGCTCGAGCTCGGCTCGTTTACTAAACGAGCCGAGCCAAGCTTGTTCACGAACAGCTCGGTTCGTTTGCAGCCCTACCAGCCACCCCCCCGGTCTGGGCGCCCGAGTTCACATACCAGGGCCGACCAGTTTTGGCTGAAGACTCGGTCTATGCTGATAAGGATTATTCTCTTGGTTTCAACATGACCAAGGGGCTAATCCTTCTAGCCGACATGAAGAAACATGATGAGCTTTCCAACCTAAAGGTCCTTCGCTCGGCGGCAAAATCCATAGTGCTGGTAAGTTCTCTGTTCTTTGCTCCCAAGTTTTTGCTCGGTTTTTGCTCGGCTTCCCGAACACTCACAATATTGCATTTGTTTTCAGGCCGCGCAAAAGAATTATTTGGCCCACAACCGGATGATAAAAGTGCGGCAGAGCCTACGAGATGCCATTGCAGAGAATAAGGCCCAAGCGGCCGAGATAACAAAGCTTAAGGCCGCGCAGGAGGCTTTGGCAGCGGAGCGAGACAAACTGAGCCAAAAAGTCGACCGAGCCGAATCCGACAAGCAAAGGGCCATGAAGTCGACCAAAGCTCGGTACTTTGCCAAGCTGAGGAAGCTGCGAGATGCGCACAAAGCGGCGATGGACAAGGCGGTTGACGACGCCGAAGACCGGGGATACGCCCAGGGCGAAAAGACGTATGAGCGGCAGGTCCAAGCGACCAAGGACATCTTCTTCCGGTGCGGCTAGAAAGCCACCGTGGAGAAAGTTGGTCTTGGTCAGGATTCTGACATGTTCATCAACCCGCCTTCTGCGTATATCCCGGTCTACATGCAGGCGTATGACAATGCCGCATAAAACCGACTTATTGCAGAGGCAAGGAAAGAGGCTGAGAAAGAAGCTGCTGCCGCGCAGCAAACCAAGCAGACTTCTCCAGCGGCATCTCAGGATGATCGGGAGGTTGTTGCGGTGGAGGATGCTGACGATGACGCCGAGGAAAACCTACCCGAGCAGACAATCGTTGCCGCCGAGCAGACGGAGGAGACAGCTGAGCAGAACCTCGAACTGGATTGAAGACTTTTGTTTTTCATTTTCCTACTTTTCTTTGTGTTTGTTTTCTTCTTTTTCTTTCTTTGTTTGGGAATGTAACCGGGCTATGTCCCTCCCCTTGTACTTAAATTTTCTTTATCAATGAAAACTCCAACTTTTTGCTCGTTCATCGCCCATTTCTTTTCGGTTGGCTTGTGTATAAATTTTTTGGTTCAAACTTTGATAAATCACCACTGTTATGTCGGCTAAGCCATCTGCCGATCTAAAAACACCTTAAATGTTCTCTAATCAGAACTAGCAGTTCGGCTCCTTGAACCTTCAAATGAACCGAAATTGTAACTTGGCTGAGCAAAATCTGCTCGGCCCTAAGTGAACAAACTGAGCTCACGCAAGGGCGACGTTGGACGCTTCGCACGGCCGAGCAAAATCAGCTCAGCCTTGGCGGGTTTGTAGACCTCATAGAATTCCAATACGTCAATGCGGCCGAGCAAAACCAACCTGCCTTCGAAGTTGGTTAAACCGCCAACATTTCCCTTTTGCCGAGCAAAGTCAGCTCGGCTTCTTATCAGTTGGACAAAACACCAACATCACAAATTCTACCGAGCAAAATCAGCTCGTTTCCCATACTGGGCAAGGCACCAATATGTGAACTGGACCGAGCAAAATCAACTCGGCCCTTACATTGGGCAAACACCAATGTTTCAGTTAAGTTGGTCATGGCGCCAACATTTCGTCCGGGCGAGCGAAACCAGCTCGGCTCGGATGCGAAGTGGTCTGTATGTCAATTGCACCAACTGTTCGCGCGGTCTGCCTCCATTTCGGCGAGAGGAAATCAGTCCGGTCCCATTCAGGTCGGTTTCCTTGCCCCTGGCATCCATATTGTTTTATGTCCTTGCGATGTTATTGGACAAAGATGTAATACCAAACAACAAGAGGGCTATGTTTCATTACAAAAGCATTGCTATCTTTTACATCAAGTGCCCAAAAGGCTAAGGGTCTAGAAAAGCTAAGCAAATTACATCTCAAAAGTAAAAGACCTTAAGGTTGGCTGCATTCCACGGTCTGGGGACAGTCTTGCCATCTAAATCTTCCAGATGGTATGCCCCCTTGCCAGTAAGACCAATCACCTTGTATGGTCCTTCCCAATTTGCACCGAGCTTTCCTTCGCCAGGGACCACCGTGTTGCCAAGCACCTTTCTTAAGACCCAGTCCCCAATCTTGAATAGCCTGGGATGCACTGCCTTGTCGTATTTTTTGGAGAGTTCTTGTTGATAAGCTGCGATGTGGATTAGCGCCCGCTCCCTCCTTTCCTCAGCAAGGTCTAATTCCAATGCCACGGCTTCATTGTTCAGATCGGGCTGGAAACTTTCAGAGCGGATGGTTGGCATGCTAATTTCCAACGGGATGACTGCCTCCATGCCGTAGGCCAAAGCGAATGGTGTTTCCCTGGTCGACCGTTTTGGCGTAGTGCGGTATGCCCAGAGCACGTTGGGGAGTTCCTCAACCCATTTCCCCTTGGCTTTCTCAAGCCGCTTCTTTAGTCTATCCAAGATGGTCTTGTTTGAGGCCTCTGCTTGACCATTAGACTGAGGATAGGCCGGCGTCGAATTGTAGAACTCGATCTTCAACTCTTCGCAAAATCCGCAAAAGAGCTTTCCGTCAAATTGAGTGCTATTATCTGAGATGAGGGCCCTGGGTATGCCGAAGCGAGTGATGACGTTTTGCCAAACGAACTTCTTCACATCCTTTTCCTTTATGGTCGTTAGTGGCTTGGCCTCAACCCACTTGGTGAAATAGTCTGTGGCGGCGATAAAGAACTTGCGATTGCCCGGTGCAACTGGGAGTGGCCCAACAATATCCAACCCCCAGAGCGCGAACGGCCAAGGACTTGTGAGAGGGAGCAAATCTCTAGCCGGCTGGTGGATTTGGTGAGCGAACTTCTGGCACTTATCGCATCTGCGAACATACTTCTGCGCGTCTGCCTGCATGCACGGCCACCAATAACCCTGAGAAATTGCTCGATATACCAAAGACCTGCCCCCAGTATGGCTGCCGCAGATGCCTTCATGGATCTCATAGAGAAAAGCTTCCACCTTGGCGGGGTGGACACACTTCAAATACGGCCCAGTAAAAGACTTCTTATACAACGCTCCGGACGGGGAGAGCCAAAACCGCTTTGAATTTGCCCGGATCTCGTGGGCCGCCTTCTTTTCTTTCGGTAGAATTCTATCTTTCAGGAAGGCGATAATGGGGTCCATCCAGGAAGGACCCAAGTCGGTGCAGAGTACCTCGGTTGCTTCTGGTTCCTCAATGCTTGGCCGAGGTAAAAACTCTATCATTAAGGGGTTAGGAAAGGTTGTCTGAGTGGAGGCGAGCCCAGCCAATTCGTCAGCCGTGTTGTTTTCTTCGCGTTTGATCTGTTCCACTCTTATCGCAGAGAACTTCTTGATCTCTTCTCGCACCAACGCTTGATACTTGGCCATTCTTTCATCCCTTGCCTCATACTCCCCTGAGACCTGATTGACCACCAACTTGGAATCACTGAACACCATAAGGGCTGTGGCCTTCATTCTCAATGCGCTTCTTAGTCCGGCAAGGAGGGCTTCATACTTTACCTCGTTGTTGGACGCTGGGAAGCCGAGCGTAATTGCTTGCTCAATAATCAGCCCATCTGGTGAAGTCAGCACAATTCCCAGCCCGACCTCATGCCTGTTGGACGCCCCATCGACGAAGAGCTTCCACATCTCGCCAATGAACAGCTTCCAGCAATCAGACGGGTTTTGGGAGCTTCTCAATTCCAAGTCTCCGGTCGGCTCATTCCGGTCTTTTTCCTCGTCTCTGTGGGGTTCACCCCCCAACAAGTCATCGACTTTGCTAGTTCGGTCGAGCTTTGCCCCTCTCCTACTTGCAAGCCAACACTTGTCTCTGCTGCCAGAACCATGGGCTGTGCTAAATCCGCACCAACCAAATCAATCGGGCAGACCGGATGCGTCCTAGGGGAAAACTCCGCCACAAAATCTGCAAGTGCTTGAGCCTTGATCGCGGTGCGTGGTCGGAACTTGATGTCATACTGCCCCAATTCCACAGCCTATTTCAAAATTCTCCCAGTGAAGTCTGCCTTTTCAAAAAGCACCTTGAGCGGGAACTCGGTTAACACAACTATTGTATGGGCATGAAAATAGTGCACCATCTCGTCTCGGCCGGGAGCAAAGTCTTGCTAACATAGAAGATCGGGAGGTGCTGGATGCCTTCAGTACGAACCAATACCGCGCTTACCGCGTGTTGAGAAATAGCCAAGTAGAGGTATAACTCTTCGCCCGGCTGAGGTGTGACCAGAATAGGGGCCGAGGAAAGATACACCTTCAGGTCTGCCAGAGCGCGGTCGCACTCGTCATCCCAGAAAAACTTGGACTTCAAAGTTTTAAAGAAGGGCCTGCAACGATCCGAAGACCGGCTAATAAATCTATTCAGCGCGGCTGCCATCCCGGCAAGATGTTGCACGTCCTTTGTGGAGTTTGGGCGCTCCAGCTCTTGTATTGCTTTGATTTGGGATGGGTCGGCTTCAATTCCTCGGTTTGTAACCAGAAAACCCAGAAACTTCCCAGTGCCAACTCTGAAGGCACACTTGGAGGCGTTCAAACGAAGCTTGTGGTGCTTAAGTATGGCGAACATTTCTGCTAGGTCGGCGAGGTGTCGAGATTTCTCCTTACTCTTCACCACCATATCGTCGATATAGGCCTCCATTGTTTGGCCCAAGAGAGGAGCGAACATCTTTGTCACCATCCGCTGAAAGGTTGCCCCGGCGTTCTTCAATCTGAACGGCATGACCTTGTAGCAGTACAAGCCTCTAGGAGTGGTGAACGACGTGATCTCTCTGTCCGGTTCATACATGGCTATCTGGTGGTAGCCGCGATATGCGTCCAAGAAGCTAAACCTCTGATGGCCAGCGGTTAAGTCCACCAACTGGTCAATTTGAGGGAGGGGAAAGCTATCCTTTGGGCAAGCTCGGTTGACTGTCTTGTAATCAACGCAGACTCGCCACTTGCCGTTCTTCTTCGGCACAACCACCGTGTTGGATATCCACCGAGGATACTGCACCTCATCGATGGCCCTGGCTTCCAACAGATTCTTCACTTCCTCTGCTACCACTTCTGCATGGTGCAGGGCTGAACGGCGCGTCCTTTGAATGACTGGCCGCGCGTTGGGGAAGACATTCAACTGATGACAAATAAAGCTCGGGTCGACGCCAGGCATGTCGTAAGGCGTCCAGGCAAAGGCCTTCAAATTGGAAACCAAGAAGTTGACATAATCCGTCCGCTCGGTACTAGATAAAGATGATCCCAAGAGGAAGAATTTGGTCGGATTGTCTTCGTCAATGCGCGCTTCCACCAAATCTTCGACCGATTTTTCCTCGGCTTTTCTTCCCACGTCTTCGAGGACCTCCTTTCCCTCGGGCCCCTCGATCATCTGGACAAACCCTTTGGCTGCTCGGCTGCCATTTATCACAATGAAGCATTGTTTTGCCATGACCTGGTCTCCCCAGACTTCCTCTATTTGTCCGTTTGGTGCTGGAAAACGCATGACCTAGTGAAAGGTTGAAGCTACTGCTTGCATGGCGTGCAGCCAGCCCCTGCCCAGGATCAAATTGTAAGTGGATGGAACTTTAAGCACCCAGAATTCTATCTGCTTCACAACCGATCCCGCTTTGACCGGCAAAATAATCTTTCCGATCGGCCATTCTGGTTGTGAGTTGAAGCCGACCAGAGGAGATATCGCAGGGGCCAAGTCCTTGTCTTCTAACTTCATTTGTTTAAATGCGTCGTAATACATTATCTCAACCGAACTCCCCTGGTCGATCAAGATTCTCTTGATATCAAAGTCTTTGACGCGAAGAGTCACCACCAAGGCATCATTGTGTGGCATCTGAACCCTTTCCAAGTCTTTGGTCGAGAACGAAAGGATGTCCCTCTCTTCAGTTTTTCCCTTCTTTACGGCGGGCTGGACAGAGAGCACTTTCCTCATGTGCTCGGCCTTCTTAATCATCCCTCTAAGCTCGCAGACCCTTGCCGGTTCAATGATGCCGTGGATGACGTTGATTACACCTTGCGAGGGCGCTTCTAGAGTGGCCAGGCCGTTAGGCTCGGTTTGTCCCGTTGGCGCGGCCTTAACTCCCCCATCTATGTATTGGTCAAGATGCCCCGCCGCCATCAATTCCTCCAAGTGCTGTTTGAGCGGCAAGCAGTCTTCTGTCCAGTGCCCCCGTTCTTCATGGAAGGTGCAGCGATATTTTGGATTGAAACCTCGCTGCGCACTCCCTAACTTGGCCGGCCAACGGACAAAAGGCTCACCTCAGATCTCGCTCAAAATGCGGTAGATGGGAATTTTGAAGACCGTGGTAATTCCTGTCCGCGCCTTCAGTTTTCTCTTGGCATCTTCCGCTGCGTCGCGGGGTGCGTCAGCTCGGTCGTTTCTGCGACCCTTGTTTCGATCATCGCGGTTTGGTCCACGGCGTTGATCTTTTGACCGGTCGCTTAGGTAGTTATCCTCCTGCCCGACCGAGTGAACTTTTCCTGCCACCTTTCTGTCCGCCGCGACCGGATTACCCTTCTCGGTCGCGGAGGCGGTATCATTCTCCACGCGAATGTGCTCATTGATCCGTTGCATTAGAGACTCCATGGTTGTAGGTTGGTGCATCGTAAGTGAATCTCGCAGCCTATGTCCGACTGGGAGAGCCTGTTTGTACTGAGTGATCGCTAGATTGGTAGGGCAGTCGAGGATCTCGTTGTAAGTTTCCCAGTACTTCGTGTTGTATGCCTTCAACGAATATCCAGACTCCATCTTGATGCCCAGGAGATGGTCAACCTCCTTCGGCGTTCGAGTGTTGGTTTTGAATATGGTGACGAAGGCTTTCGCTAGTTGCTGCCACCCCTCAATACTCCCCTCTGGGAGCCTTTCGAACCACTTCAAATCCAGCTCTCCCAAGCTTGTTGGGAATATGAGGCACATCAAGGCGTCGTTTCGCCGGTGGCCAGCCATCACTTGCCTGTAATGACTCACATGCATGTACGGATCCGTCTTGCCGTCGTACAAAGTGAACTTTGGCTGGTGGAATCCGGCAGGGAGTGGGGTGCTCTCAATCTCTAGGGACAACGGCGTAGCTGTAAGTCTCGCCAGCTCTTTGTCCACCAGCGCAGGGGCCATGACTCTGGGCGCCGGCATCACCACTTCTTCACTGCAATGAATTGGGGCACTTAGCCTCTGGAGCGCCGGTACTCTCTGAGCCTCTCGACGGCGCGCTCTTTCCTCCAACACGTCCCTGAGATCCCTGGAACGGGAGGAGGCAGAGTATCGTGATGTCGACGACGAGTGTGAAGGGCGGTAGGTGCTGTCGCGAGTGAAGGATCTGCCCTCTCTTTGGTCAGAATCTCCAACCCCATAGTTCCTGGTGATGGAGATAGAGTGAGTCCTCCTCTGGCGGCGACTATTGGAACGAGGGGAGGGGGTGCGCTCACTGAGGTTACCCTCTCCAGCAACACCCTTCCCCTTAATCTGTCGCTTCAGTAGCTCCATCTCCGCTGCCATCCTGCGAATAAGGGCATCTTGGTCCTTGAGTTTATGCTCCAGGCGCTGCTCACAGGACTCCCCCCGGCGTCGGCGGCCCTCTAGCCTCTGCGAGCGATCAGAACTCCTCCCACGCTTGTCTCGCGCACCTCGCGAGGAAGTTTCCAGACCCGCCATAGCTGGAACATTCGGGGGGCCTTCTCTCCTGCGGACATACTCTGGAGTGACGCCATCGACGACGGACAGCGGAACTTCTTCGTTGTTGGCCATGGAAATGGCCGAGGAAGCTCGAAGAACAAGGGTTGAAGATCAAAGTTTTCCCACAGACGACGCCAATTGTACGGGGGCGAAATATCCTCTGCTTTCCGTACTCCTTGGACGTCAAGCTTCTTGTGACGGCGTCTATTTCTGCAACACAAAAATGGTGAGCTGCCCGGCGGTGGTGTGTCGGAAAGACCTTCCGACGATCAAGTCAGACCACTTGAGGAAGAAGACTATCAGAGAGGAAGAGTGCGTGTGTGGAGGAGTGAATCGGCATACCTCTAACGTTCCTCTTCCTCTATATTTCTAGGCTGGCCATGCAGCCTCAAGATTGTGCGCGCACTACCTCTACTGTCCTTCCCTGGACAGGTGGCAGTGCTTGCTTCTCACCACCTTACGCGTGTAAAGGTTTTGTCCTCCAACCAATACACACAGAACTGTCCAACGGTATTGAGGCGTACGTGGAGCAGATGTCCTCTCCCTCACGCCATTGGCCCAGGTGGCACGTCTAACCGGAGTACCACGTCCGGACTATCACTTGTAGGGAGTTGCCATTACATGCACATGACCGGGCTATGTGTCGCCGGCCTCCCCCTTGGCAAAGAAGTCAAGAGGTGACCCTCGAGGCCGGGCTGGAATTGACCGGTCTACCGTGCTTATCGATTGTGAGGCATGCCGGTTTCCGTCCGTTCCACCTTCATCCGAGATTATCTGGAATCTGCCCATCTCGGCTAACTGGTCAAAGGCATGCCGGCCCACGTCTGTCCACAGTTCAGCCCGAACTACCAGTAGCCCGGTCTCGCAGCTAGATCGTGTTCCCCGCCAAATGTCTCCAAGTAACAGCTCGGCCAGGCTTAGCTCACGTCTGGGCGGCCGTTTTCCTCGGCTGAGCAAAACAGATCGACCGGTCGTCTCAGTAGGGGAGGTAGCGCGGCGCCGTGAAGTCTGTCACGACCCCGCACTACCTTAGCTCGGCCGTACTAACGACGCAAATCTCCCCTCTCATATATGGCTTATCAAAAGCATGTGAAAAAATTCGTTATCCATAGTTATTGAGAGGTTCATTCATGCCATACTTGGAAATATCTGTATGCCCTCTACTTATTCTACTTTGGATTATTTTGGATCCATGGCTTGAATAAATTTTAAGTGGTCGTAAAATCAATCACATACTCATCATGTACGTCTTGTTTATATGCCCTAGGATTTGTACTTATAAGGTTTTGTTATTTTTTTCCTTCCTTTTCTTTCCCCATTCTCTTCTTCAATTTATGATCCTTATTGGTCATGGTGTGTATGCAGGCCACCATCATTGACCCTACAGATGTGGATGCTTTAGAACATGCACTTGATAAGAATGAAGTAAGCAGCTCACTAAATTTTGGTTGGTTTGTTTCAATTTTCCTTTGATAGAATCTCACAGAATTGGCATTCCATCTGAATGAACGACTTTGTTTGGTGGATGCAAGTTACTCTTTTCTTTACGGAATCACCAAAAAATCCATTTCTCCGGTGTGTTGACATTGAGTTGGTTTCAAAGCTTTGCCACAGTAAAGGAACGTTGGTCTGTGTTGATGGAACATTTGCAACAACTTTGAACCAAAAGGCCCTTGCTCTTGGTGCTGATATCGTTCTGCATTCAGCAACAAAATATATCGTAGGTCACAATGATGTATGTTTTCTCTTTGTATCTATTGCTAAATACATAAAATAAAGACCGATAGTTCTAGTGCAATCTGGAATTGCCATTATAATAACCAACAAACACTTTTATTTTAGGTTCTTGGTGGTTGCATCAGTGGATCTGAGAAACTTATCTCTGCAGTTTGTACTCTCCATAACATTTTGGGTGGTGCTCTTAATCCGGTAACTCATACTTTGATTGCCTGTCTTGTGGGATTGCAAATTATTATGAACCTGTGATTAAAAGACTAATGTTTTTTTTTTCTTTTTTTCTTTTTTTTTCTGCTGGGTCCATCATGTTAATCGAGAGCACTTAATTCTATCAATCTTATTGTATGTAAATTACAAACTATCATATGATTATATGATGCTTGATGATGAATTAGTTGCGTAGTCGCTTCCACAAGTTCAATGCCATTTGGACAAGCATGACTGAAAGCTGGTAATTCTATACAGAATGCCTCTTATCTGATCATTCAAGGCATGAAGACACTGCATCTTCATGTACAGCAGCAAAACACAAAAGCATTGAGGATGGCCAAACTTTTAGAGGGACATCCCAAGGTATGTAGAAAAAATTATGTTATCGTCATGTTTTTCTCTGATAAATATTGATACTTTGATAGTAGTCTTTTGATGGATAAAATTCTGCATAAATAAAAATTGCTTTAAATCAAATTATTGATAATTTTTGGAGATGAAACAAGTGAGACCATTCAACAAGAAAATTACACCTGAGGATGACTTTGGTGGCATGCTACTATTTTAAGACTTTTTTTATCAACTTCATTCATATTTTTGCATCATCTTTTTCATAATTTGGATATGGAAGTTGAAACATGATTTTTTCACCATGCTAATAACATTAAACGTTTACAGGTAACTCAAGTTTATTATCCTGGTCTTGTTAGTCACCCTGAACACTATGTTGCCAAGCAGCAAATGACCGGTTTTGGTGGCGTGGATAGTTTTGAGGTAAGCCCCAAATTGTGGTTTGACTCTGTGTTTCGCAACAACATTGTTCTGGGTTGTTTCTTGAAATTCTTATAAGTCCTTATTAGCATTTTCAAATGCAGATTGATGGGTACTTGATGAAAACTGCGAAGTTCATTGATGCCTTGAAAATTCCTTACATAGCACCTTCATTTGGTGGCTGTGAGAGCATTGTAGATCAGCTTGCAATCATGTCCTATTGGTGCGCTCTCTCTCTCTCTCTCTCTCTCTCTCTCTCTCTCTCTCCATGTTTGTATTGTTTGCTTCTTCCCATCAAATGTTTAAGAGTGATTTTTGGGTACATTTTGAAACAGGGATCTTAGCCAATTTGAAAGAGCTAAGTTTGGGATTAAGGACAATTTGGTTCGATTTAGCTTTGGAGTTGAAGATTTTGAAGACTTGAAGGCTGATATTGATAAGTCCCAGCCACAGCAGCAGCCCATAGAGCTATCACAGCCACAGCAGCAGCCCATAGAGCTATCACAGCCACAGCAGCTATCAGAGTCATCAGCTAAATCTCAAGCTCCAACAGTCACAGTTCAAGCTCCAGCAGTTGCAGCTGCAGCCAATGTCACACTTGTGTAATCTACAGCTGTAAATAAGTTGTTAGTTTGTTGGTTAACTACTAAAGGTTAACTATAGTTTGGTTAAGTAGTTAAATTCAAGGTTGTTAGTTATGGTTAGGTTCCATTGTTTGTATAAATAGATCTTCTCTCTGTAACATTTCATTCATTGAATACAAAAGATATTCACATTGATTCTTTTTATGGTATCAGAGCCCTAGGCTCTTATGAGCAATAAATCTTCAAAGCCTCATCAATGGCTTCTCCAAACTCCACACCTGCAACTGCTGCTTCTTCTTCCTTGATGCCTTCATCTACTGCATTACCTTCTAATCTCACATTATTGATTTCCAATCTCAGTTCCTTTGTTTCTACAAAGCTTGATTCATCTAATTACATAGTTTGGAAGAATCAGTTGCAGAACATCTTGAGAGCCACAAAGCTTCTTGGCTATGTAGATGGATCAAAGGTATATCCTCCAGTAGTTGTGTTAGATTCCAATAATCTTGAAATTTCAAATCCAAATCATGTCTTATGGACTACTGTTGATGCTCATCTATTAAGTTGCATCATTGCAACTCTGTCTCCATCTATTTTCACTACTGTTATTTTTTGCCAAACCAATTATGAAGTTTAGACTGTTCTTGCCAAACGGTTTACTTCACTTTCCAGATCTCACATATATTAGTTAAAGAACAAATTGAGTAAGATTGTTAAGAAATGAACAACAATGGAAGAATATTTGAATTAATTCAAGATCTTATCTGATCAACTTGCTTTAACATCATCTCCTATTGATGATGAAGATCTAGTTCTCTTGATTTTGAATGGACTGCCTGAGGAGTACATTGCTGCAAAGACTACTATCTACACAAGATCAGATCCTATTTCCTTAGATTAGCTATGTTCTTTACTCTGTTCAGAGTCTATTCATGTGGAGTCTTCTCTTAAACATGCACATGGCTCAGATTTTCCAGGTTCAATTACTTATACTGCACACAAAGGGAATCACTCTAATCGAGGATGTTCTAGAGGCTATTATAGAGGCAGAGGGGTCTTTCAGAGGTAGAGATGGAGGTAGGTCTAGATGACAGATGAGTCACTATCAAAGAGGCTCACAGTCTTAGAGAGCCAGATCCAGCTATAATACCTACAATACTTAAGCTGCTTCTAATACTAATACTTCAAATGTGATCTATCAAATATGTGGAAAAGGCAATCACACTCCTCTAGACTGCTGGTATAGGTTAGACACAACTTTTCAGCAGCCTTCTCCCACTCAGTCCCAGTCCAAAGCTTATGTTGCATCATCTTCAAATCAGCCATAGTCTGATAACTGGTTTTTTGACTCCGGAGCCATCAGTCACATGACACCTGATCTAAGTCAACTATCTTTTTATCAGCCATACTATGGCCAAGATCAAGTTACAGTTGGTAATGGCTCTACTCAGTCCATTGCTCACATTGTGACATATCTTCTTCCAACTCTTTTATTTCCTTTTCATCTTACAAAACTACTTCATGTGCCCACACTATCATCCAATTTACTCTCTGTTCACCAATTGGCCATGGATAATCACTGCACTATCACCTTTGATGAGAGCTCTTTTGTTATTCAAGACAAGAGCACTCAAAAAATCTTGTATAAAGGCTGCTACTCAAATGGACTTTATCCATTCCGTGCATCTCCTTCTACTGTATCCACATCTGTTGCATCTGCATTTTCTCAAGCTTGTTTTTCTTACTCTTTATCATCTGCAGCTCCACCAAATTGGCATTTCAGACTTGGTCACCCTTCATCTAAGAAGTTTTCATAATATTCTTTCCCATACTCATCTAGGTCTTAAGCTTTTGTCTAATAATGGTTCTAGTTTGTGTGAACATTGTTGTGTTTCAAAAAGCCATAGATTGCCTTTTGATTTGTCTAACTCTACTATTAATAAACCTTTAACTCTTATTCATACAGATGTTTGGGGCCCTTTTGCTTCATTTGTTTCAAGCTTTAAGTACTATGTGCTCTTCATTGATGATTTTAGCAAATTTACTTCGCTTTTTCCTTTTTATTATAAGAGTGAAGTTTTTACTAAATTCCTCGAATTTAAAGCATTTGTGGAGACACAATTTCACACTACTCTTCAGATTCTTAGAAGTGATAATGGAGATAAATATCTCAGTACACCATTTCAGACTTTTCTCAAAACTAAAGATATTGCTCATCAATTAACTTGTCCACATACACCTTCACAAAATGGTGTAGCTGAAAGGAAACATAGGCATCTCATTGAAACTACTATTACTCTCATGCATCATTCCTCTTTTCCTTTAATTTATTGGTTTGATGCTCTTGCCACTGCTGTCTATTTGATCAATAGACATCCTACTCTCAAGCTTAATAATCTTACTCCCTATGAGGTCTTGTTCAAACATAAACCTGATTATATGTTCTTGAGATCCTTTGGGTCTAGGTGCTATCCTTAGCTCAAACTATACACCACTAATAAGCTCTAACCTAGATCTATTGTATGTGTCTTTCTTGGTTATCAACCTTCAATCAAAGGCTCTAGGTGTCTTGATCCCATTACAGAAAAAAATCTACATTTCCAGACATGTGGTGTTTGATGAGTCTTCTTTCCCTTTCTAGTCTTCTTCTGAAACATCTGCTTTCTTACAACAGTTTTTTTGGTCTCTTCCTTTCTCCTCATCTCACGTTGCTGCTAACTCAGCAGCCCAGCCAGTTTCATCTCCTACTGCTGTCACTCACTCAGTAGCCCAGCCAGCTTCTTCTCTTGCTGCTGTCACTCACTCAACAGCCCAGCCACCTTCTTCTCCTACTGCTGTCACTCACTCAGCAGCTCAGCTAGCCCCTTCTTCACCTGTTCATGTTCCTCTACTGTCCATAGCTCCTTCTGATTAGATTCCTATTTCTAATATTTCTATTGATCTTCCTTATATTCCTTCCAATGCTCATCCTATGAGTACCAGATCAAAATCTCATTTTCCTCATTCTTTTCTCATTGCTTGTCTTCTTTCTTCTACTGATCATTTTGAGCCACAAAATTACTAGTAGGCAGCTTCTTCCTCTATTTGGAAATCTGCTATGCTAAAGAATTTCAAGCCTTACAAAAATAAGGGACTTCGTCTTTGGTGGCTCTCTCACCTGGTAAGCAAGCCATAGGTTGCAAATGGGTTTATAGAATCAAGAAGAATTCAGATGGTACTATAGCTAGGTATAAGACTCGGCTAGTTGCCAAAGGTTTCTTCAAACTAAAGGGGTGGACTATCATAAGACATTTAGTCCTGTGGCTAAGCAACCAACTATCAGAATTCTTTTATGTCTTGCTCTTCATTTTGATTGGCCCATCAAGCAGCTTGACATATCTAATGCCTTTCTTCATGGTGTTCTTGAAGAAGAAGTATATATGGTTCAACCTCAAGGTTTTGTTCACTCTAATCAGCCTCGGCTTGTCTGCAAGTTACACAAAGCACACTATGGTTTAAAGTAAGCCCCCATAGCTTTGTTCTCTACTTTCTCCAATTTTCTTCTCACTCATCAATTTGTTCAAAGCCACTGTGACTCCTCTATCTTTATCAAGAAAACTTCTACTACTGTCACCATTTTTCTCATATATATGTAGACATCCCATTTTGACCGACCCTAAAACTTGGGCGATTTCTTTTGACCACCTGATGATGAAAATTGAATTTCTTAGAAGAAAAATCAGATTGAAACTTTAATCCCAAACCTCACCCATTTTTGGCCAAATTATTTTATATCACTAAAATACTTTTTTATTTTATTTTATTTATTCATTTGTAGTATTGTATAATTTTATATAATTTTATGTGTTTGTACATATTTTTAGGTATTTTTATATATAAATTGGTATAAATAATATAGAAAATAATAAAAAAATAAAGAAAAAAAGAAAGAGAGGTGCCTGCTGGATTCAACTATGTTTATATATTATATAAGATTATAAGAGCCACATCAGCAGCCCATAGAGCTATCACAGCCACATCAGCTATCAGAGTCTTCAGCTAAAGCTCAAACTCCAGCAGTTACAGCTTAAGCTCCAGCAATTGCTGCTGCAGCCAATGTCACACTTGTGTAATCTATAGTTGTAAATAAGTTGTTAGTTTGTTAGAGGTTAACTATTAAAGGTTAACTATAGTTTGGTTAAGTAGTTAGATTCAAGGTTAGGTAGTTATGGTTAGGTTCCATTGTCTGTATAAATAGATCTTCTCTCTGTAACATTTCATTCATTGAATGCAAAAGATATTCACATTGATTCTCTTTAGATATCCTCCAGGCCTTGGAGACTATTTTTTTTTTTTTGATCAGCAAAGAAAAATTTCATTAACAGTATGAAATTAATGGTACAGGAAGATGACATGCATCGAGAGAGGATTCGGAAAGTACAAATTACCCCTACTACTGCTACTCGCATCCATACAACTAACCCCTTGGCCTCACGTTTTTTTTTTAAACAGAAAAAATAAAAAAGTTAAGAAGGACTTAACTAGAAAATAAAATACATAAATCCCCACAAAATCAACCCACCAAAACACCCACCAAAACACCCAAGCTGCTCCTGCAATCCTCTTTTCAACAAACTACAACATCCAAACTGATGCACACCTCTATTCAACCCAAAAATTTCATTCACCTATGCTGCACTCCTAAAAATTCTTTTCCAACATCCACCCACACCTATTCTTTTCCAAGGACCCACGCCTATTCTTCTGGGAAAGAGCACCACTGCCAAGACCCCCGGTTGAACTCCCACTGCCAAGACCACGGCCGAGAACGATCCATGGCCGGAAAACTCATAGCCAACATCTCCAAGGCTGCAAACTCCCTTGACCGAGCCAACACCATACGCCTTTGCTGCTGGAAGAACTCCTCTATTCAACCCAAATGTAAGGAATAGGCAGCAAGTAGAAATTAGTAAGCTAAGCATCCAAGCATCAACCTTAACGTACTTGAAGCACCAAAAAGGGAACCAATTTGTACACCAGAGTTCCTATAAACTCTCATTTACTGCAACAGATCAAGACCCCCGATAAACACCCATCTCCACTTCCGCAATCGGAACACTTCTAATCCTGTTCAAACTCCGAACACTCACACCCGAGGACGAGCAAAACCCATGCCACAGCCATCTCCAATTCCAGGTTCGGACACATCTTTTCGATCCGAACTCCAAACACACCCGCTGCAGAAGCTCCAAAATTGGCAACCCAAAACATCGAGCAACTGCCAAAGCCCTCCATACATCTGGAAAAAGATCACCCCTCAAACTCCCACTCGAAAAGAAGCGCTCGAATGAAATCTTAGATCTGGATCAACTTCAAAACCCAAGTTTCCCCCCAAGCAAAGCACCGAAGCATCTCCATAGATCCAAACCAGATTTCATCCCTCAAACTCCCACTCGCAAAGGAGCGCCCGAATGAAAACCCCACCCAGATTTCAACATCCACTATGCCTATATAAGGTCATCGCCTTTATTTTATTTCCCCAGCCTAAAACCATGCCTATCTGATTCTTAGCATGTGTAAGGGAATGATATATTATGCTTCATATATTTATGTTCTAGGATCTATTCACTAATGCATAATGTAGCCTACTAACGATGATGATTTTGTTTTAGTCTAAAATATCTTTTCATACAATTCTTTCGTGTCCAATTATTATTATTATTATTATTTGCTATGAATTGTCACTTCTTTAAGTTGCAATATTAATATCCTACTGGTGCAACATTTCTTTTTTAAAAACACATTTATACGGTTTAGAGTAAGAATGTTTGTTAGAATTGCCTTTACGTTCAAGATATAATCATGGTTTGGACCACTTAAACATAGTTTAAAGAAATCAAAGAATATCTACCAAATGCAAAAGAAATCTATAGAGAATACATATTAGTATATTCTAGATTTTGACTCCTGTCTTTAGAATTAAAAGATGATTTTTTTTTTTTATAGAAATTTCAATTTGAGTTGCGTCAGGAATAAGTACTAATATGTATGTTTGTGATGAATTCTTATTTCTGTAATGCGAATTTGCAATGTTTATGCTTATTGGCTTAATTTAACCGTCAACAATGAACATATATATTACAACAAAAATAAATAAATAAATAATTTTATAATTTTTTGTAATATAAATACATTAATGCTTTTAGGCCCTCCGAACCTCTATGTGCTTCTTTCTCGCCCATACTCCTGCTTTGTGCTATTAAGTTTCACTCATTTTTGTCGTCATCTTCATCATAGTTGAAAGGAAGAGGTACTGACTTAAAAGCATGATATTTGCCGACATTATTTAGATGTTCATTCTCCAACCTGATCAACAAATCAAACAAAAACAATCACCATAAAAATAGTAAATTAGATAATCAACCACAAGCTCTATAAATGAAATTGTGACAATATCTTGAATAACACCTGAAGAAATTCCATATGCCACGACGAATGATCTCTAGGACAGCTGCAATTGCAGATAAGGTTTGTTTATGCAAGAAAGAAACCTGGTAATCCAACACTGTTTGCAACCAAACAAATCTCAACAAAACATTCAAAACCTACATAATTTTTCACGAAATTCATTAGTAATTTTGAAATCAAATGTTCATTAAACTATCCATATGGTAAATCCCAAAACTTATTATTTCTTTCTCACCATGGCTGCAAAATAGACACTCTTGTGTGGGACTAGGAGCTTGTCTCTTAACCAACGATTCTTCGATTTTTTTTTAAGGAGACCCCAGTCAACGACTAGGTCCCAATAGGTACCAAAAACCGTGGCAATCGCAGAGGCAATCCATGCCAATATATTCCAACTACGTCCTTTGTTAAGAGAGTAAGCTGTCCTCATACAAAGAGCTACTATGGTTATGAAATATCTCAGTCCATTGAGTCCTTGCATACCATCTTTCTCTTCGTAAAAGCGTCGAAGGCACTGAGAAGAAGAAAATGAACTGTTTCAAGCGTCTAATTAAAAAAAAAACTCCACCTCTAACCTCACCATTGGCCAGCCGGCCGCCGCCTTTGGCCATGGCGGTTGGCTGGCCTAATTCCTCTCTTTGTGTTGTTGTTTTCTCTCCTAATAATCTTGAGCCCCCATTTGGTTTCCGCTCTCCTCCTTTTCGGATCTAATCTCTAGATTTGTTTAGGGTTTATCTTTTCGTTTTTGGATTGCTTGCTTGTGTTCGCAGGTTTTGGTGTTTTGGAAGCTTTGTTGGGTGGTTTTGGTGGGCTCTTTTCTCGATTGATGTGGTTCGGTGGTAGTGCTTTGGCCATGAGCTTCAGTTTCGGCCATGGGTGGGTTGGTTCAGGATCTTCATTCGGGCACTTCGCTGCGAAGAGGGAGTTTGAGGGGTGGAGGTTCCAGAGTAGAGGATCTTTATTCGAGCGCTCCGTGCGAGTGGGAGTTTGAGGGGTGATGTCCGTTCAATCCCATGGTGGTCGATGCTTGTGTCTCGGGTGGTTCTCGATGGTGAAACAAGAAGAGGCTGGCGATGGTGCTAGGTGTCTGCGATGGAGGGTGTTGTTCGGGTCACGGAGACGAGGTGAAGGAAGCAAGAAGAGGTGAGTGAATGGTGCAAGAAGAGGCTGTCAAGTGGGTGTGTGTAAGAAGAGGCTGCCAAGTGGGGTGTTCCAAGAGTCAGGTGCAGAGGAGCGTGGGCTGGCAGTGGGTGTGTGTAAGAAGAAGAGCTTGGGTTTTGGATATGCAGTGGGTGTGAGAATGAAGAAGAAGAAGATTTTGGGTGTGGGAAAGAAGAACATTGCAGCTAATGTTGGTGCTGCAGTGGCGTGGAGGTTTCCGGATGGAAGTAGAACTGCTGGTTGGTGTTTGGATCTGCAGTGGGTGGTGTTCCAGGAGTTGGTGTCCCAGCTGTGGAGTGGTGTGGTTTTTCGGCAGTGAGCAAGAAGAATGCTACAGCAGCTGCAGCTGCTTGGGCGTGGGTGTTGAACTGCAATGTCAGTGGGTGTTTTCGGCAGCTCATGTTCAGCCAGACTAGCAGATCTGGCGGTGGTTGGCGTGGGTCTTCTCCGCCGGATTAGTTGGCATGGGTCTTCTCGGACGGAGTAGCAGCACAGGTGGTTGGCCGGACTAGCAGCAGCTTGGCGTGGGTGGCGTGGGCATAGGGTGATGTAGCAGCATAGGCGTAGGTGTAGATGAGTAGCGTGGGCTGGCAGTGTGGGAGCGTGGGCTGAGCATAGGCATAGGGTGGTTAGGTTGGGGGCTCAAGTTTAGTTTATTTTATTTTTTAGTTGTTTTTTTAATTTTAAATTCGTGAGGCTTAGGGGTTGGTTGTCAAAACGCGAGTAGCAGTAGTAGAAGAGTTTTTACTCTTCGAATCTCTCTCAATGCGTTTTATTTCCTTGTACCTGTAATTTCATGTTTTTAATGAAATTTTTCTTTGCCGATCAAAAAAATATATATATATAAGATTGGTAGCTTCAAAAAAAATAATTCCTTGATTCTTTGTTCTTGAACTTGGACATATATTTCTAGCCAAGCTTGAGCAGAGGTTTAAAGTCATGCATTGAATTGCATTCCATACAATGAGTTCGTTTGGTGTAGGTGTTTTTTTTTGTTAGCTGAAAGTTGATAATTAGAAAGAAGAAACAAAAAGCATAATTTCTCTTACTTTCTAATAATTACTCTTTTATTTTTAGACTCGTAAGCTGTAAGTAAAAGCTATACACTTCGAGTAAGTACAATGCTACAAACAATGTTTCTTTCCCACTCTCTTCCAAAACAAGAACACAAAAACTCCAAAGAATAATGGGTACTATTAACCCTAGGTAACGGCCTTTCAAACTGGTAAATCTTGCGAACAAACCCTTGAATTGGAAGAAACCAAACAAGGACTTACCTGAAGGAGACGAGACACAAATGGAATCGTGGCAACAATGAAATAGAATGTGTTGTAGACACCACTATCAATACAGGTATTTTTCCTAAGTTTGTAGTCTCCCCAAAAATAGTAACAAACATAGAACTCTAGGCTTCTAAATGCTTGCACCTGCAACAACACAATAATCAACACTTCTAATTATTTCCAAAAATAAAAAAAAATAAAAAATTGGAACTTAACCTAACAGAAATCACATCTACTCACCTGGCTTGTTAGCTGATCTGCCAAGAAAAAATCAGGGAGTTTCACCTGCAAGGAAAATAAAATCTTATATAAGTAAACTGTTTAGATTTTCGAACCTTTTCATTATCGGATCACATTATCAATCAAATTTTTACCTTGTAGAGAGGAGCACAAAGGCAGTGAAACGTACAAGCAAGTAAAAAGAAGCGACTTGATCGATAAATGATGTTGAACGGGCAGAACAATATGACAATCAATAACTGTAAAGAGGGAAAGATTTTATAGTTTTAAGCGAAATATATATAGAAGTGAGAATTACAAAGAAGATGGTTGAGTTAAATCAACTTACGACTAGAAGTCCCATGGGCACGAGTTCAGTGATTGCTTTATAATCTTGAGTTTTAGGGTCTATTTCCATGTCGAGGTTTGCATGCACCGATGCTAATGCTAGCAATGCAACACCAAAACTTAGGAGGAGAACTTCTCTGTATCCCAGTTCAGTTCCTTCCTTGAAACCAAACATAAATGAATAATTGACTCTGTACTGCCTCCAGTGGTATATGTTTCCAGCGTACATGAGCATGTGAAGCGTGATGAATCCAAACAAGCTGCAAAAGGTAAATTCACACGTGTCAAACAAATTATAGTGCTAATTGCTAACAAAAATTGAAACCCCTAGGCGTTTAAGGACTTGACAGTGCGTATATATATATATATATTTTGCTCCTTTTTTTTAACGAGGGAATTGACTTTTCACATGTCCAAACACAGACAAGGGCCATTATAACCCTTTTGAACATAAACCAAAAAACACATTGGAAAACATCACTTGGGGGAGTTTTAATTTACCTATAAAGGGGAAACAATGTAACCATGTACTGTTCGTGGCCTTTTTTGCTTATGATATTGCGAGTATGTATAGCCAAAATAAGGGCAATTAGGAGTGCCATTGAGCAGCCAAATAGGAATCCTGAAATTTTTTTGAGTCAATGGATCAAAGAAAAGACAACAAACAAATTAAATTAGGGATTTCGACGTAAAAATAAATTTTTTTTCTCAATGAACCATGTGAGGAGTGTTGAAATCTTACCTAAGTAAAATGTTATCCTATGCCTTTCTCTCTTCACTTTTGGTCTTAGGATGTTCATCCCTTTACTTCGGTTTGAGTTCGAAAAATGCTTGATGAATGTAGCTTCAACCCTGTCCATAAGCTTATTAACCTGCAATTTTCCAAATTGAATCATCAAATTCTTCAATGTTTGTGTGTGTGTGTGTGTGTGTCTGTGTCTGTGTGTGTTCTTCCAGAGCACCTAAGAAAGCTATTATATATAATGTATTATATTTTAACTTGAAATAACTATTCTTGAATCATATTTGTGTCCCATGTACTCACCTCATCAGAACTGCCAAGGTAGAAGTTGTCTACCATCTTCAAGTAAGCTTTTGATGCATTTCTTGAAATTATCTGCAATAATTAGGTATAAACAAACAACTTTAGTAAAAATAACTATTTAGATTGCTGAGATAGAAAAAGAGAATTCAGATATTTTAGATGGAAAAATACCTTGTCATATTTCTTCATGATCTTTGAAAATGCCAACATATTCAAGAAGCTATTCATTTATCAGCAAAAAGATCAAACACTGTTCTACCCAAAAAGCTTATTGAATTTTTCCAAAAAAAAAAAGCCGAAAAGTTGAGTCTAGTCCGCACACTTTATTTTTTGCCAACTTTTCAAGTAACTTTTTTGGATTTCGTAGCATTCAGTTACCTGTAACTCTTAAGAAGCCGAAACTTTTGATAAAACTCAATGAAAGCCCACTTCAGTTGTTCTTCGACTTTTTTTAGATTTTCTCTGCTGAATTTGATCTCTTTTGGATTATGAACATTGAGAAGGCCTTTAATGGTGGACCTAGGAGTCTTGAGAGTGTTGTTCATTTTCACTTGGTTAAGTATTTCCAAAGGAGCTGTCCTATGGTGGGCTTTGGAGTTCTTTGGCTTGTGTTGTTTGGCATTTTGGTTGATGGATTTGTTCTCATTGGAAAATTTATCATCACCTGATTCATCTGAGTGGCCATGGCTGCTTGATTCCTCTTCTTCTAGTACATCCGTGGCAGCTCTTCCTGCAAATTAATCATGAAAAATCACAACTTTAATTTGTTACTAGGGATTGGTTTATAATTCTTAATTGCCTAGGTGCTGTTTGGTAACACTCACGTTTTCAGTTTTCTGTTTATATTTACAAAAATTTTAAAAACTCAAATAAAAGCTTGTTTGGTAAATTTTTGATTTATAAATCAGTGGTCTCAGTTTATAAATTTGGCCAAAAAATGAAAACACAAAAAATGTGTTTCCATTTTGAGTTTTCAGTTTTTTTTTTTTACCACCCAACACGAGCCACCACCCGCCACCATTTTTCACCACCGTCTTCCGCCACCGCCACCGCCACCGCCACCGCCACCCACCCCCCACCACCTCCACCACTCGTCACCACCACCCACTAGCCACCACCCACCCCTCGCCCTCGCCGCCGCCGCCGCCACCGCCACCGCCACCACCACCACCACCACCCACCACCACCACCTACCACCCACCACCACTACCACAACCACTACCCACTCGCTACCACTCGCCACCGTCACCCACCTGCCACCACCACCTGCCACCACCACCCGCCACCATCGCCACCACCACCACCACCCGCTCGTTACCACCCGCTACCGTCACCCACCCACCTACCCACCCGCCACCACCCGCCGTCCGCCACCCACCCACCACCACCCGTCGTCCGCTACCCACATGCCACCACCACCCGCCACCACTACCACCACCACCCACTCGCTACCACCCACCACCCACCACCGCCACCTACCCACTACCGCCACCACCACCCACCCGCCACCAGCCACCACCACCCGCCACCCACCCGCCACCGCCACCCGCCACCACCCGCCATCCGCCACCCACCTGCCACCACTACCCACCACCCACCACCCGTCACCACCACCACCACCACCCGCCACCCGCCACAGTTACCCACCCACCCACCCACCACCACCCGCCATCCACCACCCACCCACCTGCCACCACCACCAACCACCACCACCACCCACTCATTACCACCCGCCACCGTCACCCACCCACCCACCCGCCACCACCACCAACCCGCCCGCTACCACCCACCACCACCAGCTATCCACCACCCACCGTCACCACTTTCTAGCACCATCTTCTACCGCCACTTGCCACTACTTCCCATTTCTCACTTTTTTTTATATTTTTAAATTTTTTTAGACATTTTGTCAATTACCAAACGCGTTTGTAGTTTATGTTTTTCAAAAAATAAACAAAAATCAGTTTATAAAATTTTTGTAAATATAAACTGAAAACGTAAACGTTACCAAACACACCCCTAACATTTCCAGTAATGTTTGGATTGTTTTGATGAAAACATTTTCTTGAGCTCCATAGAAAATATTTTTCAAAAACATTAATGTTTGGATTGTTTGGTGAAAAATATTTTTCGGTGTGTGGTTGCTACCTTAAAAATGATGGTGGTGGTTGTATGCAGCAAATTAAAGTTTTAGTGACAAAAATTTTGACATAAAATTATTTTTAGAGGAAAATATTTTAGTTATCAAAGTGTTATTGTTGTATTTTTAGCCACAAAATTAGACATTCAGTGATGAATTACTATCCTTTTAGACTAAATTTTTTGTCATAAAAAGTAAATATTTTTGGGACTAAATTGTTTTTCTATATTTATTAGCAATATTTTTAAAATTTCATTACTAAAAGTTTTTTTTTTTACTTTTCAAAATTATTTTTTAGCGACAATTATGAATTGATACCGAAATTACCAACGTAAAATATTTTAATCACAATTATAAATGCAAACAAAATGTGGGAATTCAATAATTTCGATGTTTTTGCTTTTGTTTTCTTTTTATTTTTATTTTTACTTTTACTTTTATTTTGATGTATTAGAATTCATTTGTTCAAGAAAATTTTTTGGTTTTGATTTTTAGAATTCATTTTGTTTTTTTTTTTTAAAAAGAAAACTAAAAACTAATGTAGTGAAAAATAATAAAAAATAAAAAATATTTAACGCGCTTATATAATTCAATTTTTTTTGGACAAAAATAAAACTGTTTCATTTCATGATTTTTAGAATTCGTCTTATATAATTCAATATTTTTTTAGAACAAAAAAAAAATATTATGTAATTAAAATTAAACAGAAAACCAACCAAAGCATTTAAATTTGCTTTTGAAAAAATAAAAACTCACTGATCTGCACCGACCCTTCACTCTCTGGCCACCTCTCCGACCTGGGTCCTTCCACTTTTTTTTTTGAACGGCTAAGAAAATCTTTATTGATGAACAACAAAATGATAGGATACATCAATAAAGAGGAGCTCAGAGCTAGGACAAGCTCAAAGCTCCGGTTGGTGAGAAACCAACAAGAAGAAAGAAACAAAAAACAGAAGTTGGCTGGACATATCACCAAGCAACCAAGAAGACAGAACAAATCACCTATGAACAACTCAACTCTACCATCACTTTGTTTGTCCCAGTAAATAGCAACTCTACCTTCACTATGTTTGCTTGCAGTTCATCCCAGTTCACCCTCTTGGCTGACAAATCACAAAGTGCAGATCACTCACCCAGCTCCAAAAACAGAACACACCAGGAAACTCCCCTCTATAACCAAGCACAAATCCCCAGCACCACTCAGCAATGCACCAGAACTGAAAATAGACCAGAATCAGGCACCAAAACCCTGCAGACCAGCATAGCAGCCTCATCCTCAGAAGAACATGAGAACAAAACTATCAAGAACACCACAACCCCTTGTTCAGAATCCAAACTCCTGTATTTACTACCATGAACACATCAGCCTAAGCATAACAATGCAACAGAAGCAGGATTAGCACTGCAGCAGCAAACCAAACACTCTCCATCCCTGCAAGCAGCCTTTATTCAGCCCAGACAGAGCAGAACAGATCAGTCAACTAGCACCTCAGACAGAGCAGAACAGATCCCTACAAGCAGAACATAGCCAAAACACAGCCATAGCCTAGCCATTCATTTAACTAAGAGCAAGGGCTGCCAACGCTACAGCTTCACAGAACACAGGCAACCGATTTCCACACAGATTTAGAGAAGAAATACAGCACAGATGGAGCATATCACATATGAAGCACTGCATTGGAGCAGATGGTCTATCAGCAAAAAATTCAGCAGCCCAACTAAAATCCAGAGCAGTTTACCACTTCAAGGAACACTGCATTGGAGCAGATCACAGCAGCTTACAGCAGATTACCACTTTCAAAAAGCACTGATCTTACAGCAGATTATTGGAGCAGATCACAGCTTAAACCAATACACTGATCTTACAGTCGCACAAGCAGATTACAGTAGCACTAGCAGACCTCAAAAGTCCAGCCCAGATATCCACTTCAATTCAAAACACTACTACAACCTCCCAGAAATTTTAAAACAGATTTCAACACATTACTTTCCACCTCTGATCTGACTCCAGTTATAGAGAAAATCATCCACTGAGTAGGGGAAGTCCTTGATGGAAGCTTTAAGCCAGACTGCAGCTCTGAATTTGATGAGTTCGAGAAGACCTGTATAGGTGGGTTGTGCATTAGAAAACACACTTTCATTTCTGATTTTCCAAATAGACCAAATAACAATTAATGGGGTTGCTCTCCAGATTAATCTGTGAAGCTTATTAAATTTCCCACTCATCCACCAAGAGAGAAGACCATCCACTGACTTAGGAATACACCATTGAAGACCCCATTCCTCAACAACGGCAGACCATATTGACCAAGAAAAACTGCAATGCAACAGAACATGAGAGGCAGTTTCTAGCTCAGAGCTGCAAAAGTGACAGAGGGGAGATGCATTGCTGTCCAGAATCCCAATTTTAAGCAGAAAATCTGCACTTTTGCTCCTATTTTTCCAGGCAAGCCATGAAAAGAAAGAGACTCTGGGGGGCAATAATGAATTCCAAACACATCTGCTTATCTTCAGGTGAGGGCCAAGAAGAGATGAACTGTTGGAATAAAGAGCAGAAACCGAAAAGCCAGAACCTGAATCATTGCACCAGACTTGATAGTCTTCACAGTCCAAACATAAAGTTGGGGCGGAGGATAACAGAGTATGTAATCTCACTTCTTCAGCCAATTCCCAAGAATATAGCTCTCTTCTATGAGGGAGGTTCCAATCAGTTGGGCTTGATTTCCGTACAAAAAAATTATGAAGAGAGCCTTCCTTATCTGATGACAGATTATAGAGCAGTGGAAAAGAGGATTTCAGACACAAACCATTGCACCATTTGTCCAACCAGAATCTAATTCTGGAACCATTCCCAACCTTAATAGAACAGTTGTCCACAAAGAAGTTGAAAATAGGATTGTTAAGAGACCCAATTGATACAATATCACTCCACAGTTTGGAATGTTTGTAGGAAGAGCTCAAAGGTGGAACCCAACAGGCTTCGTTGATTTTATATTTGCTGCATACCACTGACCTCCAGAGTGCCTTGTTTTGGTTTCCAAATTTCCACCACCACTTGAGAAGGAGACACACATTGACATCTCTAATTCTTCTGATGCCTAATCCACCTTGATCAATTCTCTTTGTAACTTCCTCCCATTTTACTAAGTGAACTTTTCTTTTAAGATCACTACCACCCCATAAGAATGCGGCCTCCAACCTTTCAATTTCTTTAGCCACACCTTCAGGCATTTTAAACAAAGAAAGAAAGTAAACAGGTAAGCTGGAGAGGGTAGACTTTATCAGAGTTAACCTACCAGCGAAGGACAATAGTTTTCTCTTCCAACCTGACAATCTGGACTTGATTTTATCAATAACAGGCTTCCAGGTAGATTTTCTTCCAGGGTTTGCACCTAGAGGCAGCCCCAAAAATGTTAAGGGGAGATTCTGCACCTTACAGTTGAGGAGAGAGGCAAAGGTGTTTGTACAGGCATCAGCCACACCAACACTACACACAACACTCTTGTGGTAGTTAATTTTGAGACCGGATAAGACTTCAAAGCATCTGAGAAGTCTTTTTATGGATACCAATTGATCCCAATCAGCTTCACAAAAGAGGATTGAGTCGTCTGCAAATTGCAAATGTGAGATGAGTACATTGTTAGCGCCAACAACCACCCCTTTGAGAATTCCAAGATTAAGGGCTCTGACTAGAAGGATGTTAAGGCCTTCCGCCACTATGTTGAAGAGGAATGGTGAAAGTGGATCGCCCTGTCTAAGACCCCTATGAGGGGAAAATTCCTCGGTAGGAGAACCATTCACTAGAACTGAAATTCTTGCTGAAGTGACACAAGTCCTCATCCAAGAGATCCATTTAACCCCTAGGCCAAAACTGCTCATCAGAGAGAATAAGAATTCCCAGTTAACCGAATCAAAAGCTTTCTCAAAATCCAGTTTGAGAATCAACCCTTGCTTTTTGGCCTTCTTCCACCCATCCACCACTTCATTGGCAATAAACACACCATCCAGAATATTTCTCCCTCCCAAGAATGCTGTCTGAGTTTCACCAATGATTGAGGGAAGCACTGATTTCAACCTGAACGATAAGACTTTGGCCAAGATTTTGTAAATAGACCCCACAAGACTAATTGGTCTATAATCCGATAGACCAATAGGATTGTCCAATTTGGGGATGAGGGCGATGAATGAGCTATTAATGCCATAAGCGAGCCTGCTATTAGAATGAAACTCCTTGAAAAATTGCATTATGTCTAGCTTCATAACCTTCCAGAATTTCTGATAACATAATAGGTTGAACCCGTCGGGGCCTGGTGCTTTGTTATTGTTACAGTCTTTGATTGCTGCAAAAATCTCCGTTGCACTGAACTCTGCTTCCAGATGTTGTGAAACATAAGATGGCTCAATGGTTTTGAACACCCCTGACAAAGAAGGCCTCTTAGCCCATGATTCTGAGAATTGAGCCTTAAAGTGGAGTAGAATTTGGTGTCTGATTCCACTAGGGTCCTCAATAGACACTCCATTTACTGAGATAGAATTGATCAAATTTCTGCTTTGCCTAGAACTTGCAACTACATGAAAAAATTTGCTATTTTTATCACCATTGAGAGACCAATTCAATCTAGATTTTTGATGCCAGATCCATTCAACCATTCTATAAAGTTTCCACAGCTCACCTTTAACTTCCCTTCTTCTTGCCTTTTCTGAAGCAACCAGTGCTCTTTCCTCTGCAGTGATATCCAGAGCATGTAACTCTTCCTCTGAAAACTTGATTTTAGTAGCTGTATTTCCAAATACCTCAATGTTCCAAGACTTTAAGATTTGCTTCATATGCTTTAGCTTTTGGGTAAGAATATACCCTGACCAACCAGAAAAAGTTGTACCTGACCAAGTCGAGACAAACAGCTGAGCAAACTTGGGGTGAAGAGTCCACGCATTTAGGAATCTGAAAGGTTTTGGCCCCCAATCTCGGTCATCCTCCATCATTAACAAAGGGCAGTGATCTGAGACCAATCTTGGCAATCCCCATAATTTCATTGAGAAATTAATCAGCCATTCAGGGCTTAGCAAGACTCTATCAATTCTGCTCCATTTCTCTGATTCCTGGGCATTACACCAAGTGTATTTCCTTCCATGAAGTGGTAAATCATGAAGCTCACTATTTCCAATGAATTCATTGAGGTGTTTCATACCCCTATCCATCCATTTGCTTATTCTACATATTATCTTCCTTCACAACTTCCTCGACTTTCAACTTATAAAACTTAACCACTTTATTAAACTCTTCATCAAGTCTCCTAAAGTACACCAACTCATACTCTCCTCCCTCCTCCGCCGCCCTCAAAAACATCGTCTCGTACCGATCGCCACCATCAGACCATTGTACTACAATGGCCTGGTTTTCGATGTCTGAGGAGGTAGAAGGACTTCTGGGAGAACCAATTCGTTGGGTTAAGCCGCTGAAAGCTCTGTAAAGGGTGAGTTTTCGTTTGAGGCCAGTGGGCGGTGGTGGTGGTGGTTTGTGTCGGAGTTTGAAGCGTTGGATTTCTTTTAAATGGGTTTTGAGGTGGTTGTAGTTCATGTATGCTTCTTGCCATTCTGGTACCATTTGGGACATGAATTCTTTGCCAAACTTCATGGTTTTTTGGAAGGTTTGAAAAGGTGTACTGTTTTGTTTTTACAGTACTGTGTAAGAAGAAGGGCTTGTTGATATAAGTGCTTTTTTTTTTCTAAAAAAAAAAAAAGTCGACGAAGGGTTTGCAGGAGTGAGTTTCTCTTAAACAACTCTATATATATATAGAGAGAGAGAGAGAGAGAGAGAGACTCTTTCAAAACATGAAATGAAACAGTCACCCATTGAAATATGGCCTCCAAGGAAAAGTCCAACAGTGAAAACTGTATGATTGAAGAGTTTGCAAAAGATGAGAGGTTTGAATAATTAAAATAGGTTCGTGGTGAGTTTTAGGAGTCCTATAAGGGTAGTCAAATTCAAATTTTAAAATTGAGAGAAACTTAATTTTTAATAAATTTTTTTTATTAATTATTGACACAATGTAAATAGTGTCACCATTACCTAATTAATTTTTGATTTAGAAAATTACGATACACTACTGAATTATTTTACAAAAAATTTATACGTGGTGAATCTCACTATTATAATGAAGGTAGATTCTCTCTATTGGAAGGGTCTTGCTGGGCGAATTGCGGACCTATTTGGGCATCTATTTTTGTGATTAGAATTGTTCAATTTATGCTACATGTTGAGTAAATTATTTTGTAAAAAATTAAATTGATTAGAGAAGTAACTACATGATTGGATTGTATATGTTTAAAAAAAATGAATGGTAACTATGATTTTGAGAATAGATCTTTCATTATTTTTTATATAAATATAATCAGATTATCTGACTATTTATGTTTGATCAATTTAATATTTTTGTGTGATTAATCTAATTTGTGAATCTCATGAATTGAACGATTTAAATCACTAAGATAGACCTAGGGTGGATGGGCCTACCGCTTGCCCAACAGGACTCTTCAACTCATTCATATAACCGATTGAAGAAAAATTGTCTATTTTTTTCAATATGATGAATCTTATATATATACATATATAGGAGGTAATATAAATATAGGTCGAACAAATTCGATGATAAATAATATTTCAAATTTGTTTATGTAAATGTTATTAATTAAATGACAAATGTTTAATGAAAGTAAATAATATGTCATCAGATAATCTAATAATATAAAAGAATGAAGGAAAAAAGAAAAATATAAAAGAATGAAGAAAAAAAAGAAAAGAAAAGTGAGATATCATAGTCCTACTCTAATACAATATAGTTTTCTCGTACTAATTAATAATAAAGTCTTCAACAAAAATCATGAGGAATTGGAATATTGTCTTTTTCTAACGCGTTGAGTGTTCTCTTCGCAATTTCTAGTCACTCCAATTGACAGCTATAATCCCAGAAAAAGTGACAAGAATTTTTACCTTGATTTTAAAAGTGTGGTGGATGATTTATGTTCTCCGCGTTTTTGCTGAATTTTATTTGATAAAGACATCTACATGGGTAAAAGAACGGTTTTAACTAATACCGTGGGAAAATTGCTCATTAGGAGAGTCAAAAGGTCGCATAGCAATTAAATAATTAAGATGAATTAATAGGCACTCGAAAAGTTCAATGACAATGTGGTTTTCAAAGTGAATCAACTTAAAAGAAATAATAAAAAAAATAAAAATCTTAAAGAATGATCATATACTTATAAATTTTGGGAGTCATTACTTTTCGGTGCTGTCGGTGCTGTCAGACTTAAAAAAATGCAAATTCATAAAAAAAAAAATTATAAGTTTAATTATTAATATTTATAATTTTAATATTATCAGAGCCAAGTTGCTATTGATTCATGTTGCTAATCGAAGTGTTATTTTTATTTAATCAACTCTGATCCTTTCCTCTACCATTGTTTGTCATTAGCCACTCATCTTTTATCCCAGGTCTTAGGTAAGTCCTTTGGTTAGGCAGTATTGGATTCACAGGGGTTCTCCGAAATGGGTATGTGTGAACATATCGTATGTGAAAACATGGTAAATTTAGACAATGTATTAAGCTCACTGTAAGCCATTTCAAGAAAAGAAAAAATGAGTCGATTATTTAGAAGTAACTCTTCTATCAGCTCTAGGTCTATAACACTACCCTCTATTAGGGGTGAGCAGCGGATATATCGATCACCAAAACCGACTGAACCGAACCGATCCGCCGCATTTTGGACGAATACGTGATGATGAGCGGACAGTTGCAGATTGATTTTCTTCAATTTGCCAATCTGGTAGACAGATGGCGGATTTAAGATTCCTTTGGCCGTAGTCGAACCTCCAAACCGCGAGCACCTTTAATAATTTATAAGACTTTGTGTTTTCAGTTTGTTTAAATATTTTGTTTGTGTTTTCAATTAAAAATAGTTTAAATATTCTGTTGAAAAAAAGTTTTCAACTTGAATATCTTTTTTGAATTGAAAAAAATAAACGTATTATTTATCTATATTTTGTGGTTTTTAAATCTATCTCTAAAAATAATAAATAGAAAATATGATATATGCTGGTTGATTTTTGTTTTCAAAAACAGATATAGATGTAACAATACAGAGACATACAATCTCTACTATTGCTCTGTTCATGGTTTTGGTAGTTTGAATTGTTTTTATATTTTAAGAATCACAGATTGTAATACTTTATGTGAATGAGGCATGCTGTGATTGTAGTATGTGGATGATGCATGCAGTGATTGTGATATTCTAAAGTTTCAAACTTTCTTGCTTTGGATGAAGCATGCAGCGATTGTAATATTTTTTTAAGTCATTGACTGTAATACTTTCTTCTTTTTTTTTTTTTTAGAAAGTGCACAAGTTGAATTATGTTAAAAATTTTAACCGCCAAACCGATTCGCATCCATCCGCCAAACTGCTCAATTCACATCTGCCGGATTGACTTACGGATGCGGATTGATTTTCTTCAATTCGTCAATCTGGCGGACAGATGGCGGATTGGAGGTTCCGTGGCTACAACCGACCCGCGCCCACCCCTATCCTCTATACCTAATCAGGGTCTAGTAATTAATGAAGAAGATGTAGAAATACAAAATAATAAAATTGATGTGAGTTGGAATATACCATAATTACCTATTAAGGAAATATATAAAACTACTTTTATGTAGTCTACATTCCATGTAAATCTTTATGTTAAAACCTTAGAACAAGTTTATGCTTTAGAAAAACCTAGGGAAACCTGCCAATTGCTTGATACTAACATTATTAAACGACATTTAAAAACTGGCCATAATTTAATTCACTTAGGGTTAATTCAAGTCGGAATTAAACCATTAATCCAACAAGGTAAAAATACTTCTGTTTTATTGTGTCTACGAGATGCTCGTTTTTTAGATTATAATGATAGTTTAATGGGGATGATGGAAACTGGTCTCCATAGAGGACCCGCCCATTTTAATTGCTTTCCTAATTTTACCCTTAGTCTTAGAGGTCCACATATATTAGATGCTTTAACTTTGAATATTCAGTTAAGTGGTTCTTTTATAAACATGAAAGAAAAAGTTCATAATATTACATTAATTTATCGTGTTTATTACAAATGTATTAAAACTAATCTAAATATTCAAGTTTTACACAAGAGTCCAAAAGACAAAACGTTACTAATTGAAAGTAGTAGCAATGATACTAATATAAATATTTCTAAGATGATTGAATGTAAAGATATTACTCTTCCAGATCAATGGGTGACAGTCAATGAAAATTACAAACATAATAAAAAACAATCCACTTGTCAAGACGTTCAAGATATTCAACAATTTACTGATGGTTCCGTTAGAATTAAATTTAATAGATCTACTCAATCCTCTAGGCATAGTACTTCTAGTATACCTACTGATACTGAAACAGAAGATGAAATATTTAATACACCATTATTTAGAAAAAACAGTCAAATTCATATTGGTCAAACTTCACATAGTAAAATGAAAGAAGTAGATGATTCGGCAACTTCTCAGATTAGTAAAACTGTCTATTCTAGTTATACTCATCTTCTTGAAGAAGATACTGTTTCTCAGGATTCACCAACACAAACTGACTTTGAAGTCATACTTCCAATAAACCCTCAATTATTAACGATTAGTAAACCTTTTGCTCTTGACTTAGATAAATTACATACTGAATTTAAATCTAAAAATAATAAAGCCAAACGCCATGCTTACAGACTTAAATATGATTCTAATCAGCAATCCAAAATTACTCACAAATGGTATAAGTTTATGACTGAACACAGTGTAGAAGTTCCCTTCTTTGAATACTTAGAAAATTATTACAACAAAGTTAATACAATTACAAAAACCAAATGGAAAACATCTTCTAATTTACTGTTAGTTCCAGTCATCCTCCTCTATCCACCATAATTATAGAACACCAAGGTTCTGTCATTCAAGCTTCTCCATTTAAATTACTTGGTAATGACAATGAATTAAAGAAGGTCATTGAATAAAACAATTACACGAATCAATGCTTAAAAACAATTGGTAAACAATTAAATAAAATAGAAACTAATTTAGATGAATATACACCCAGTCATTCCTCAAAACAGCCTTTAGACAAACCTTTAATTAATCTACCAAGTCAACGATCCAAAAGAGATAGTCTAGTTACTCAAGATAGTTCTACAGTTAAAATCATAGAACAATTATTCACTAAACTAGCCTCTCCTTCAAATGAAACAACAGCTTCTCCTTCAACTGAAAAAATGTCTTACTCTATTAAACCAACAACCTACTCTAGATATTATTTCCCATCATTCAGAAACCGACACTTCTGACAATGAAATTAATCTTTTAGCCCAGCAATTTCAATCTTCTAATCTTAATCGAATTACTCATCCTAAGGTCAATCTTACAACTCTTACAAAAAGTTGATATTCTAGGCCTACTCCTCTTGATCTTCAATATGAAGAAACTAACCTTAATAACCAATTTTCTGTTTCTGCTAAAAAATTATATGAATGGAATATAGATGGTCTTACTGAAGATTAAATCCTTCAAAAATTAAACCATTTATCCATGGTTGCCAATAGTTATCTTAGTAACTACCCAAATTATACTCAACCTGAAATTGTTTCATTAATAACCTCTAGTTTTACTGGTATGTTAAAATCTTGGTGGGAAAAATATCTCACTGAAGATCAAAGAGAATCTATTTTACATGCAAGTCAAAAAGATGAAAATGATTTATCCATATTTGATGAAACAATTGGCTATTATAAACCTCATGGAATCAACACCCTAATTTACACCATAGTTAGACATTTTATTGGTACACTTACTAATATATATTCTAGAATCCATGATCAACATAGTAACCTTACTTGTCCTACATTAAGTGATTTCAGATGGTACAAAGATATTTTTACCTCCCGTGTCATGCTTAGGGAAGATTGTACTAAATTATTTTGGAAAGAAAAATTCATTAATAGTTTACCTAGTCTTTTTGCTAATAAAATTAGAGATGTCCTTAGTCAACCTGCTGGTGTAATTGAATATGATAATCTAACCTATGGTGATATCATCAGTACTATCCAAAAAGAAGGATTAAGAATGTGTATTGACTTAAAACGTAGTCAAAAAGCTGCTAAGGATAAAAATAAAACTAAATATGAATTAGGAAATTTCTGTGAACAATATGGTTTACCTCCAGTCGCACCCTCTAGACGAAAACATAAACATAGTAAACAAAAAACTTCTTACAAACACTCCAATAAATATAAGAAGTATTCACCCTCTAAATCAACTGATAAATTTTATACTAAACCTAAAAAGAAGTATTACAAGAATCCAAGGTCAAAATCTACTAAAGACATTACCTGTTTCAATTGTGGTAAAAAAGGTCATTATTCAAATAAATGTAAAAAAAAACAAAAATTAAAAGATAAAGTTAATCAGCTCCAAATAAATGATGAATCTAAAAATCAATTATTTGAAATCTTCCAGTTAGATCAATCCCCTAATAACTCCTCCATTGATATACTTAATTCAAATACCTCATCTGATTATCATTCATCTAGTGATACTTCGGATAATAACATTGAATTAGGCTGTAATGATACTTGTTGTAAACCTATTAAACAAATCATCGTCCTTACTAAACAACATCAAGAAGAAACTGCTCTTATTGACTTAATTAGTAAATTAGAGGATCCTGAATTGAAGCAAAAATATACTGACAAATTAAAATCATTATTAATTAACAAAGATACTAAATCACAACATGATAAACCAATCATTAGCTTAACAAAAACTTTAGAAAGATTTAAAAATAAACAAAAAGAAGTTATTCTTCAAGATTTGCAACAAGAAATTAAACAAATTAAACGTTTCATCAAAGATTTACAAAGTAAAGATAAAATTTTAGAAGAAGAAATATCTGTATTAAAAATTAATAAAAGTTTAGACAACTTTCAACAGGATGATGCCATCTCTCCTAATGAATCTGAAAATGAAGATACTAATCTAGATAATGTCCTGTTCGATAATTGATCCAATCCATCTGATAATCCTGAAAATAAAAGATTAAATCTTATCAATAAAATTAATATTCAAAAATGGCATTCAAAAATCAAATTAGTTGTCAATGATTTTGAATTAGAAGTTATAGCATTAATAGATACTGGTGCTGATCTTAATTGTATTCAAGAAGGATTACTCCTTACCAAATATTATCATAAAACAGGCGAACGATTAACTTTTGCTAATGGCAGTAAAATACATATTAAATATAAATTACCCAAAGTCCATATTTGTGAAAATAATGTTTGTTTTAAAACATCATTTGTTTTAGTTAGAAATATGACTGATAAAGTTATTCTAGGAACACCATTTATATTTTTACTTTATCCATTCACTACTTTTAATCAAGGAATAACTGCTCAAGCCTTTGGCCAAACCATAGCTTTTAAATTTTTATCTCCACCCGAAGTTAAAGAATTACACCAATTAAAAGACTGTTCTATTTCTAAAACAATTAATTAGTTAACTCGTCACATCAGATATCTTCAAGAAGAAGTAAATTATAAACGAATTGAGTAACAATTAATTGATCCTATTACTATTGCTGAAATTGAACAATTCAAACAAAAATTAGAATTAACTGTTCGTTCTACTTTACCTATTGCCTTTTGGCATCGGAAAAAACATGTAGTCACACTACCATATATTAAGAATTTTAATGAAAGACATTCATACTAAATCTAGACCTATTCAAATGACTCATGAATTAGTTGAAATGTGTAAAAAAGAAATTAATGAATTACTACAAAACAAAATTATTAGTCATAGCAAGTCACCCTGGTCTTGTCCTGCTTTCTATGTTAATAAAATGCTGAGCTAGAACGTGGAGTTCCTCGACTAGTAATTAATTATAAACCTTTAAATAAAGTTTTAGAATGGATTCGTTATCCAATTCCTGATAAAAAAGATTTAATTAAACAACTTAGTCAAGCCGTTATTTTTAGAAAATTTGATTTAAAAAGTGGATTTTGGCAAATATAAGTTCATTCAAAAGATCGTTATAAAACTGCTTTCACTACACCTTTTGGTCATTATGAATGGAATGTCATGCCTTTTGGATTAAAAAATGCTCCTAGTGAATTTTAGAACATAATGAATGACATTTTAATCCCTTTAGTCATTTTTCCATTGTTTATATAGATGATATTCTCATCTTTTCTAAATCCCTTAGTGAACATTGAAAACATTTTACTGCTTTCTTCTATACCATAAAAGCTCATGGTCTAGTTATTTCTACTCCTAAGATTAAACTATTTCAAACCAAAGTCAGATTTTTAGGATATGACATCCACTAGAATACAATCTTACCTATTAGTCGATCCATTGAATTTGCTTCTAAATTTCCTGATGAAATCTTAGATAAAACCCAGTTACAAAGATTCTTATGATCACTTAATTATATTGCTGAATTTTACAAAGACCTTCGGAAAACCTGTCAACCACTCTTTGATCGATTGAAGGGTAATCCTCCTCCTTGGTCTTCTACTCATACTGATATTGTTAAACAAGTCAAAAAATATGTCAAGTCTCTCTCATGTCTTGGTATTCTTACTGAAAATTCATTTAAGATTATTCAAACTGATGCATCTGATATTGGTTATGATGGTATTCTTCTCCAGAAAATCACTCCTCAGTCATCTGAACAGATTGTTCCTTTCCATTCTGGTGTCTGGAATAAAGCACAAAAAAGTTATATTACTATTAAACAAGAGATTTTATCAACTGTTTTATGTATTAGTAAATTTCAAGATGATATTTTAAATCAAAATTTTTTACTCCGTGTTGATTGCAAATCTGCTAAATATGTTTTAGAAAAAGATGTTCAAAATCTTGCTAGTAAGCAAATTTTTGCCTGTTGGCAATTTTTTTTAAGTATTTTTGATTTTGATATTGAATATATGCCTGGTTGTCAAAATTCTATTCCTAATTTTCTTACCAGAGAATTTTTACAGGGGGGATAAGGGATGACAACTCCTTTTATTTCCGACCATAAATCACAAGTTACCTATTACCAAAATCTCAATCACCAAACTGCTTACCATATTGCTTGCCTCAAATTAGCCAAAAAATCTACTAAACGTGCTCAATTTATTCGATTTCATACCATTTGCAGTCGCCGTAATTTATTAGCTCAGTATATTAAGTGTGCTGATTATCATATGAGTAAATTAGAAATCCTCAGTGGATGCTAATTTCAGTACTGTCCACCTATTTTATAGATGTCTGCTCAGAGACCTTTGAGACCTTCAAGTAAGGCTCTTGTTCCTTCTAATCAACCAGTTCCTCCTTTGGAATTAGTCACCAGATATCATCCTGCTGAATTAGTCAATCGTTACCAAGTTCTTGGTAATATTCCTAAACCTAGTTATACCTCTGCTTTGGCTACTAATCCTTTCGCCACTTCCTCTCAGTCAGTTACTCCTTACCCTCCTAACCCTATTAAATCAGCCCGTTCTGATTATGTGTTAAATCCCATACAACTAATCTCTTCTTCAAAGAACCAAGTCACTCAAAAAAGCATACAGTTCTTGATCTAGTCAAATCTTATTTTCCTCCTAGATGGCATTTTGCTCATTTTCATCCAGAAAAATCAATCACCTACTACAAAGATATCCTGTTCAACCATCAGTCCATTGTTATTAAACCTATCTATGATCGGACTTACACAAGTAAAATTGTATACCATTCATTGTATATTCCCAATATAGTCTCTTTGAATGAATGTGGTCCTCCTTTTCAACTCCGAGATTTACTTGGTCATACAATTTAATATAGTTATTATGATTATATTGACGCTTGGTTCAAAGTTCTCCTGTATCAAAATGAGTCAAACAGTCACTCTTGGTTCCTCCAATTTGATCATAAATTCAAGTTAGAGTTCCTCACTTGGTTTCTCCAATGGTGGACTCAGTATGGGGCCATTGAAGATATCTTCCCCTCTATTTTGATTGAACAAATCAACTATTTTTCTACTATTTTTTCATTCAGTCCACAACAACAGAAATTCCTTACATTGCTCATTTTTATATCCAAATACAAGGTCCCATGGATATTTAAATGGCAATATGCTATTTCTGATGACATAATCTTTCGTCAACACTTTGTTAAATGGTGGGATAATTTCAAGATTCCACGAATTATTGAACAAGTTCAAGCAGAATTCCCAGTCAATATTCATGCTCTAACACGTGCCATGGTTAAAGCTCAGCAGAACCCAACTGCTTCATTAACACAAGGAAGCCAACTTCCTCCAGTCAATCTTGGAAGCCCAACTTCTAGTTCTTCCAAGCCCAAGTTAGCAAAGCCTAAATTTGATCAAACAAAGTCCAAAGTCAAGACTAAACCCTCATCATCTCAGGCCAAGCCCAAGGCCAAGTCCAAGTCATCCAAAGATGAGCTTCTCCAAATAGCTCGCCTACTCATGGCCCAAGCCAAGTCACAATCTGATGAAGCCAGTTCAGACGAAGGTTCAAATGGTTCAGACTCTTCTGAAGGTTCAACCAATCAAGACCCTTATGGGTCCCAGTTTCAAGATGCTCAAGACCCATATGCTTAATATAGTCATTGGATTCTATAGCTATAATTATCAACTTCAATCAATACTCTTCTTTTGAGAAAAGCTGCTGATATATATATCTATATTGATTCCCTCAGTCATATGCCTCCGTCAGAAAGCAATGAATAGTGAAAAAAGTCAAATTTGCTGTTCATTATTCATCAAAAAGTCAACATTACTATTCATCATTCATCATAATTTATCCAACCGACAAATTCAGTACAATCAAAGGTAGCCATCAACTTTAGTCACTCACCGAAAGTTGCAGACAGCTCCCATGTGCTTCTTTCAAAGTCATATTCCTTCACAAGGCTCGCAGTAACTTCTTCACAATGCTCACAGTAACTCTTTTCATCTATAAAAGAGCCTCTTCAGTCAAGAATGAGGCAGGGTTAGAAAAAATCTGAGTGCTCATTCCTCAGGAAAAATAGCTATCTCAGTAATTTTATATTTTCGTTTTCAAGTTATGTATTTGGAAGAACGGTTTGCTTCATTTGCTTCATTCTAGTAAACAATTGTAAGTTTTATTTTAAATTATTAAGTTAAGTTTTATTTAAGTGTTTTTTTTATTTTAGTAGTGCTGTTTCCTCCTTCCTGATTCCTACTTCCTCCTTTTGGATTGTTTTATAGTTATTATTTTTACATGTCACTGATGTGATATTTTCCTTCAGTTTTCAACAAAAAGTCAAAAGCAGATAAAAAGGAATCAAAATAGTGGTTGAGGTGGTGGGTCAGTAAAACTATTCAGGTATTGTTTGAGAAGTAGATTTGGGTGGGTTTGAGGTTAAAATAGTCACAAAAAATAAAATAGAATTTTTAGTTTTAATAAGATAAAATATCACATCAAATTCATAATCATTATATTTTTTCTCTCACAAAAAAGTCAAAAAAGTCAAATCCCTTTCCAAACCAGATTTTTTAACCCAGACTAAAATAATTTAAAAAAATCAAAAAAACAAAAAGCCAACCAACTTCTCAATAATTTTTTGGTGGCTTTGTGGCAATGCCATGGGAGTCAAAATCAAAAGGAGCCAAACAATACGGAGTTCGTTTGACATTTTGGTGTAAAAATTAAAAGGTTACTAAAAAATAAAAAAATTAATAATTTATACAAAAAAATAAAAAAAAATTATCATTATTTCATACATCTTTTCGTAAAAAATTTAAAAAATATTCCAAATATACTAATTTTTCTATCTCATATTTTAACTAAAAAACTAAAAAAATTATTAAAATAGTTTGTTCAAAAACGAGACTTAAGCCTTCGTTTGGGATGTGTGTTGACTTTTGAGTTTTTTAACTATTTTAGCTTAAGGTTAAAAAGTCTCGTTTGAGATGGTCTTTTTAGCTTTTTTGACTTTTGTGAGAGAAAAAATAAAATGATTATAATTTGGATGTAACATTTTATCTTTGATTTTTTAGCAAATTTTATCTTTTTGTAATTATTTTAGCCCAAAAAATTTATGTCAAACATAGCCCAAACTAGAGGTGTAAATCTGGCCCAGCCCGGCCCGGCCCATGTCCGGCTTCGCAGGCTCCAGCCAAAATTCAGGCCGGGTCGGTCTGGTCCACGGGCCAAAAAATTAGGTCCCGGCCTAGGGAGTATTCTGGCCTCGGGCAGGTTGGTGGGTTGGCTCAGTGGGCTAGGTCTGGACTCGGGCTTGGGCCAGGCTTGGGCGGGCCTAACCATTTATTTTTATATTTTTTTCTACCAAAATTTTTTTATTTTCTACTAAAAAAGACACTGGGCCTCGGGCGGGCCAAACCGAGCTTTAAAATGATGGCCTAGGCCTAGGCCAAAACGGGCTGGGCCCACCTCGGTCGGGTTTCGGGCCGCAGGCCATTTTTACACTCCTAGCCTAAATGATCTCATCCAACAACAATTCACTCATGGCGATTCAAGGAGAGGGTGGTGGTGGAGGGCCGTGATTGGTGGTTACATACTGGAAGTGAGAGAAGAGAGTGAATGTGTTTGCACAGAGAGAGAGAGAGAGAGAGAGAGAGAGAAGGAATGATCACGTGTCGGAATTGAGATGGGTTTGTAGTTGCACCCACCTTGTATCATATCAGGGTGGGACAAATTTGGGGATGGTAGGGGTGGATGAGGGACAGGAAAGGGGTTAATTTTGTAAGTTGAAAAATAAAATTATTAATAAAAAAAATTAAAGATAATATAGTATATTACACATAATGATTTATACTTAATGAGAATTATAAAATATAAGATAAAAAATAAAGGGAGCTGCTATTCTCACTCCATTTTGTTCCAAATATACTCCATTCTTTATCCTTATTATACATAATTATATTAATACCCTTAGAATTTTGATTTTTTCAGAGAGTGTATTTTGTGTGAAAGTGTATTAATATAATTATGTATAATAAGGACAAAGAAAAGAGTATTTAGAGTAAAGTGGAATGAGAATAATGGCTTCCAAAATAAATAAGTAAAAATTAATATTAAGTATAGTATTTTAGTATTTTAATTTTATCATAGTGAAAAAAATTAAATTATATATTATATATATAAATATATTTAATAAAATATATAGGGACGGGGTCGGGGAGAAGGTGGCGGGGGAAACAAAATCCGTTCATGCCCTACTCCCTTAACAAGACGGGAAAAAATGACCATCTCTAAGAGTGAGTCACAAAAGGTGATTTTTTTTTTTTTAGTAAATTACACTGAGCACTCTTGAGATTCAATAAAGAGGATAAATTACCAATAAGTCTTAATAGTTGGATTTAATTCCCATCAAATCCTATTAAAAATAAGTTATTGTAAAATCGTCGCTAAAAATAATTTTTTTGTGATATTTTTTTGCATATGTCATTAAAAATTGACAACTAGTGACTTTTTTTATCACAATTTTTATAAATTGTCGCTAAAACTTACAATTAGTAACATTTTTTTGTTGCGAATTTTTTAAACTGTTGTTGAAAGTTGAAAGTTACTGATTTTTTTTGTGACGATTTTTTTAAACTGTTCCTAAAAATTATAAATAGTGACATTTTTGTGATAATTTTCAAACTGTCGTTGGAAATTAACAATTTGTGACGTTTTTTAATAGTATTTGATAAAAAAAGCCAATAATTCTTATAGGACTTATTGGACAATAAGTCCACCCATTAGGACCTACACGTACCCCATAAAGAAAATACATTAAGTTACATAATTTTGATATAATTATACTGACCCTTCTTTTAGTAAGGTCAAAGAAATCAAAACTAATTAAGCTGGTATGAAAATGCAAAAATACATAAAAGAACATATATACTTCAATGTAAAAGAATAAATAATATATATATTTTTTATTGATACAATTAACGAATTTTTAATGAAAATGAGTCAAAATGTTATATGAATTAAAACCTTGGGAGAACTCATTGTAATTACGTTAAATTCATGAGACTTACTGTATTTTGCCAAACTTTTGTGGTGCTAGATGAAGGTAGTGGCTATTAACTGGGAAAGTAAAGAAAGCAATGGCATTGAGTTGTGGAAAACGAGGAAGTAGCGATGGACAAGGAAAATGGATGCTAGTAGATTGGGAAAGAGGGGTGGGGTGATGATGGGTGACAATAAAGGTGTGGGAGGTGGCTATCGACATTATTGAAAGGAAAAAAGTGATTAAATTGTTTTAACGGCGATATTACATGCATCAATTAGTGTATATACTAGTATACCAACTAGTGTTACAATATTATTATTGACCATATTTATCATATAAGTTATAAATACTTGAAACCATACAAATAATGCTGCATCATCTATTAGTACACTAATGTGTACATTAATTGGTACATACAACATTATTCTTGTTTAAATTGTCTTTCTTCATTGGTCATAACTAACATATATAAATGGTTGGCTAAAATTGATATCATTTTAAAAATACAAAATTTAAATTAAAATAATTTGAAAATAGATTTTAATTTCTAACCGAGGTGAAATCTTGATTTTTTTTATTTTATTTTATTTTTTACTTATATTTTATTATTACATATTTATAAGTCTGTTCATTTCAAGAAAAATAGGTAAAACAATACCAAGAGCAATTCATAGTATTGTAAGTTTTTTTATCATAGGCAGAATGTTTCACAAATCCCTTTGAATTGGGTAGAACAATTCCAAGTGCAATTCATTAAGCGTAGTAAGCTTTCACAAATTTTTTATAGAGGCCCTTAGAGAGGGAGGGGCTCTCTCTAGAGATTTCTGGTGATGTTTGGGCAAAATTTCGATGACCTTCCTTACATTTTTAAAATATTGATGTACACTTTTAAAGTATAAATTTACATTTTTAAAGTATAAATCTGAACTTTTTATGTTTCAAATATGAATTTTAAGTTTTCGTCTCTCCATTTTGACAATAATTTTTGAATTTTCGACACCCATAATGGTTCTCTCTTCTCTCAAGCCTTCTCTCATACCATTGTGGGTGTTCTTCCTCTTCAACTCTAACTTCTGACGGTATCTGAAGTTCGGTAGCAATGGTGGTGTTGATGAAGTTGGACATCAGTGACGGCGATGACGATGATGATGACGATGGCGACGGCAGGTGTTGATACAAATCTTGCTTTGCAAACCACATCCATAAGAAGATCGGTGATTTTCGTTAGATCGTAGCGATTTTTTTAACAAATTTATTTTTGTTGTTTGTAATTTGTTGCTTGGTTATTTGTTTAATCTTATTATTTTTATTGTAATCTTATATATTATTTGTTTTATTTTAATATAATTATTTTTTTTGTTCTTAAAAAAAAAAATCAATTTTTTTAAATTCTAAAACCTAAACCAACCAAATAAACTAGGACTAGGGCTAAGTCTAGTCTTGGTTTTGGTCCGCCTTGGTACTTTCCCACTCTAGTTTCAGGTCTAACTTGTGTCCGTCGAATATTAAGATACAGACATACCTTCGCCTTAGCAAAAATATAATTTAAGGTCAAATTTTAGGACTACTTGACCTGTGTGATTATTATTATTATATAGGAGAATGGGATTTTAGTGAGAAACTTTTTAAGAATTTTAAATTTTTATTCTAAAATTATTGAATTTTAATTTATAAAATATTAAAAAATAAATTATTGATTGATATATTTAATTAATTATTAATTATTTTAGAAATAATAATTATTCTTTACTTTATAAATTATAAATAAAAAAATAACAAAATATTCCATAATCTTTCCCATCATAATTTCTCTCAACAATTTTAAAAAAAATTAAAACATTTATTTATACTCTTTCTCTCACTCCCTGTAGAATTCTCAGCGAAGACATTCGGATTCATGCTCTAATCCCAAACCTTGCACCCCATTTTGAACTAAAACGATTTTGACCAAAATCAATTTAGACCTTAAAACCTTATTTTTCAAAATATTTTTTCCAAAAGTTTTTACGATGTTCCGAGACTCGCATTTCGTTAAAAAATATACTTTTCGGGAAACCGAGCAAGGACAAAGTAGAAATAAATGGAAGAGAGGTGAACTCTCTCAAAATATTTTAAAACATCTTATTTAGAGGTTTAGAGTTGAAGAAAATTGGAGGAGAGGGAAGAAACCTAGTTAGGGAAGAAGTTGGGCATAAACCGTTAAGAGAGAATCGGACAGCCTTCACTAAATCAGGTCTATCCTTTTGTACACTTGGACTTAAGTTGTGAGATCACCACTATTGGAAAGTGGACTTCCGGGGCTTCACTTTGGACTAAACAATTATCTAAAACCAAGTTTGGATGGCGGAGATGTGGTTGTTGGAAGTTGGGCATCATTCCGGTTAAGATAGAATTGAGCAACCTTCACTGAAATAGGCATATCTCTTAGCACACTTAGAATTTTTATGTGAGGCCACTTCCATTGGAAATTAAACTTCTAGGGCTTCAATTTAGGCTCAAGAATGACCTGCAAAGGAGTCCAGATGAAGGAGATATGCCCATTTGAAGTTAGGCCTGAATATAGATTTTAAGGCCCGACCGTGGATCAGTGAAGGCCGGCCAGGCCTCGATGGCATTAGACAGGCAGCTGGTGGGAATTGAACAAATATCTTTGTTTGAAGATATTTATGATATTTTTGGCTCAAATTCTATGAATAGGACCTCTTCCTTCAGAATTCAAGGTTAGAAAAAATTTCCGAAAGACTTTGAGAGCTAAAACCATCTTCCTCATTCTTTTAACCTTCAAACCTTTTTTGAACTATACATACACAATACATACACCATTGGAGCTTGTTCTTAAAGCTTTGTTGAGATTTCAGACTAAAAAGTTTCATAAACTTGAGGGTGTTGGAATCAAGTTTGTTAACTAAGAGCTTACCTCTCTTTCAAAGGTATAATTTTGCACTTTCTTCTTTCATCTTCTTCTACTCTTTTTCTCTATTTTTCTTGTCTTTACATGCTGATTTTCAAAGTCTAGAAGGCTGAAATTTTTGATTTAAAGGTTCCAAAAGTGGAGGGGTTAGCCACCCCTCTTTAGTCTTGCTTACTAGTTTTGTACCTCCTTGTTCTTCCCTATCTTTTGGTGTTCTTTTAACCTGATTTTAGCCACTATTTTGAGGCTATTTTTGGACTGTTTTTGGATTATTTTCAGAGGCTAAAATATGTTTTAGAAGTCCCAAAAGTGGAGGGGTTAGCCACCCCTTCTTAGCTTTGTTTACTAGCTTTGTGCCTCCTTGCTTTTTGGCTTTGTTTTGTGCTCTTTTAACATCATTTTAGCTATTATTTTTTGCATGTTTAGGGGCTTTTTTAGGGCAGTCTTAGCCTTTAAAATTGTTTCAAGCTTTGATTAGTTTGCTTGTTGTCTCATATGTTCATATACATAGCTCATTGCATATTTGTTCTAGCTTTTCTTTAAGTAATTTCCTTGTTTAAGAGCCTCATTTTAATAATCAACTTACCATTTATTACTTTCATTAGAGAGTTGTTTCAAATGGTTGATGGTTATTCAACACATGAACTAGAGTTTTGCGCTTAATGGCTTAATCTCTGCAGAGATTCATTGTCAACGGTGTAATCTCTCTTTCTTGTTGAGAATTACTTCCCATTTGACACTTCTCTCCTTTTAGAGGACTTAATCACCATGGACAAATGAACTAATGAATGACAAGGCCTAAAACAATTGGTTTAAAATTTGGATCAACATACCTAAAAGAAAATGGCTTAAATAGCTTGAACTTGGCCGGACGTTATGCCAAGTTCCTTGTGTCAAGGGTCATCAAGCATCAATTCATGGTGTTTTTGATGTCCTTGAAGTGTCTCAACTTCCCTTTTTGAGTTCATTCCATGACAAAAAGGGAAGGGGTGGTCCATTTGCATTACATTTATTGATTTTCGGTCCAAGATGATATCCGAGATCATCAAGCGATCATATTGCTCATTGATGGTTTTAGAGTTGTCCCAACATTCTCTTGAGGCTTTCCCATGACAGAGAATGAATGAAGGACAAATAGAGCCTGAAAATGCTCCATCTGCACTGATTTCACCTCAGAGCACAAAAACAGAGTTTGCACCAAATCAATGCACGGCCGGCCCTCTATAGGCCCGGCCGGCCATCAGTAATGCACGGCCGGGCCCTTGGTGTATGGCCAGTAGTGTAGTTTTGCAGAAATAGAGGCAGTGGCTGAAGGTGAAACAGAGGCAGTCTGGGTAGACAGAGTAGCTTTTAGGCGATGTGCATTTAACTTTCATCCATCTTCCGTCATGCTCATATCAAATGTGTTTGATCGTTTAATTGTTTCATTAGTATAATGGATTGTGTTGTAATATTTAATTAGCTTAGATAGTTAGTATTCATTTCAAGTGTTTTAATAAATTAGTTAATTAGTTTAGCTATTTATTCAAGTTTTTTAATAATTAGTTAGTTTAATTAGCGTAGCTAGTTAGTTAGCTTTTATTCATTCGGAC